>NW_017547282.1:777366-797073 GCF_001854935.1 Bemisia tabaci | reverse complement strand
AAAATAGCCATTGCAACATTTGCCGCAAAATCACATTCATAAAAGATAATTCCATTTCTCTCTCTTTATTTCTCTTTATTTATTGTAATGTGAAAAATTTGTCATATGAAATTACGTCATAACATTTTGCATCGGCATGTAACCTCTGATAATTGGGTAAAGATTCATTTAATACATATACAATTTCAGAAAAAATCATTAATAGTTGTTAATAGTTTCCCAAAGGCGAGCTCTCCAACACAGTAGTGTTGGAACCAGCAGCTTGTTTTTACTTTGCAGAGATAAAATGTAGATTTTTTTTCCAAACTGAGTATTTGCATGTTACTGATTGAGCTAAAAACCATATTCTCACATTGAGACAAACCTTGACCAAAAAACAATTCTACAAGTCTACGAGTTTTCCAAAAACAGATACGCTAGCCACGCTATACATCATGTAATCTCTACTCTTCAACAAAATATGCGTTGAATATTCATACGTATTCAATGGCTGAGAGATGTGTTTGAAAAAAATGAGAAAGGTGAAAAGAAAGTGTTACAGATATTTGTTATTTTTAGATATTGTGAATTGTTTTACGGATTTCCCTTGGACCGATCATTATTCCTAAAAAGTTTACGTTAAATTCTCATTGTTTTCAACGAACCTTCAGAATTCGATACCATTCTTACTAGGTTGAAAGAGCAAGCGACGTTCTTGAAAAATTGACGATAAAAAGTGGCATCTCATAAATGAGAACTGGATAAAATAGGAGAATAAACAAATCACAGATTAAGGAAATGAGAACCTTGCATTATAAGAATTAGAATAGAACTAGATAAATATAAGGTGAGACTCACGATTTCGAATTCTCAAGGCTTACATTTTGTATAAAACCTAGAGCACCTGGATTTAAAGTCAATGAATAGTTTCACTTGCTTTGAAACAGTTCTTCACACACATTCTATAAAAGTGAATATTTTGTGGTTGACGTTTCCGCTTGTTTTCAATTGTTTCCTAGCAGATTGGACCCCTCAGAATCCTCAGCAGGAAATAACGTAAAAGTAAGTAAGTCTCTGGATATAATTTTTTCCTCATGACTAAGCAACTTATGAACATTGAACACTCTAAAATTATTAAATTTTTAAAATCTGTGTTACGAATGTATTAAAGCTATACTCTAAAAAAGTAAGTACGTAAATTTCAGTACCATTGCATGTGCCTCACTAAATAGGACTTTTATAACCCAAATTAGCAAACCCGAATTCGTATCCATTCGAGGGTCATTATGAATTTTAACATCATTTTAGGACTTGCTGCCAGTTGATAACAGGAAATCATATAAAAACAAGACGAGGAAAACTGATTGCAAGCGATATGATCTACCTATCATTACAAATTAAATTCAACGAACATTTGAAATTAGCAAAAAGCGCGAAATGCTGGAGGATTGTCTACCTAAATCCCTTTAAACTGCATTGTACAACCGCTGAAATGTCTTGTCAAAATATTCTGCGGGACTCGTCCAGGTGGCAGGGAAGGGCTCAAAGCGGGGACTTTCTGCTCTGAGACATACTGCCACAGAACAGACCGATTGGGTATTCAAAATTAAGATTTATGATATGGCAATGTGCATAGGATGGAAAAAATTGCCGAAGACGGTCCTAAAATTTGTTACTCCTGGGAGAAGACAAGTGCCTCCAATTCTGCCATGCCAAGGAAAAACGCCCTATGAATCTTCAGGCGTTGCCAAATTTCAATTTATAAAACACGTATTTCCTGGTAAACTTATGTATTATTGTCTTCTAATTTTTCAAAAATTGTTGTTTGCAATTTCACGTAAGGCTCCTGAAAATTTCAAAGAAAAATATTCACAACTTTCCTTAAAAATAGGCTTTTTATCGAAGGAAATTTGGCAACTCTCAAATTTTCATACGGTGTTCTTCTTTAGAGCCCGACAGAATTAGAGGGTGCCTAACTAGAGGAAAAAGAGCGCGGTGCAGTGAAAGTTACAAAAATTCGCTTTCTTCCACAAAAAATAATTATTTTAATCTTTAATTATCTAAAAAAAAGGACTTCAGTCCACAAAAACTGAAAATTAAGTTATTGATACCAGGGAATATCGACGGTGAAACTGCAGAAATGCGTATCTCGGTTTACGGCGTTGCAGACTTCCTGTCATACTTTATTTTCAACATGGAAAACTACTGAACGTAATTTTTGGAAAATTTCAGTGAATTTTCCTCTCTTTGTAAAAATACTCAGTGAAAATTTCCAGTCATAATACGTCAATGTTATTTCGGTCTCCTTTTAAAAAATAAAATAGTAGCGGATCCCTGGTAAAAATTGGCAGTAGAATGTGTGCTCCAAAATACTATAGACCTTAAGCCGGCTGTAAGATTTCCAATAGCTTTTGTAGCCGGCTATACAATTTCTTATAGCCTTTCATAGCCGATGGCGATTAAGGGCAGAGAGCGCGAAACGCGCATTGGCGCCTACAAACCTAACAGGGATACTTCACGCATTGCGCAATGCGTGAAGTATCCCTGTTAGGTTTGTAGGCGTCAATGCGCGTTTGCGTAATGCGTGAAGTATCCCTGTTAGGTTTGTAGGCGCCAGTGCGTCGCCGCTCCGTTTGTGTGAGGCTCTAATATTTAATTTGGCGGAGTCAGCGTTTTTCAACTCATGATTTTGAAATGTTTGCACACTCTGTATGGATTATTCTCATTTTAATTGATGAAAAAAAATATGTTTTAAAGGAAAATATAATGTTGTTTTGTAAATATTAAGGTAGTTCCGTATCAAACTTAATGATTTCCAAAGCACACGAATTTCTACACAATATCCTATAGCCTTTTATAGCCAATGACGATAAAGTGTAAAGCCCGGCGATAGGAACTATAGCCCGACTGTATACTTATTTATAGCTTCCCATAGCCCGGCTGTATGATTTGCTCCGCTTTCTATAGCCAGCTATATGATTTTCAGTAGCCTTCTTTAGTCGGCTATAAGAACTCCTAAGGTATTTTGAAACGCAGCTCCTATCGCCAATTTTTACCAGGGATATTTCGAAGCACCGCAACCGAGATACGCACTTTTGCATTTTCACCGTTGATAAAGAGTCTTTCACAGAAACCATGAGACGCAAACGTCTAAAAATATCCAACCCAACAAAACAGTACATCAAAATGACAGTATTGGCATCAAAATGAGCAAAACCACCTTCCTTTCCGCCTTCCGGGAGGAACCCAACCGAAAACCTGCTTGGGCAACCGATCGTCTGCCATCCTTCGCACTTGTCCAATGTCCATACTAGACCAACTGCTTGGACCTGATCTCGCGCGTACGAATTAAAATACATACAAAAAATATTCATACCTGAGTCTTCTAGGTTACTTTGGGATGTATACAGGGTGATCTAAAAGTCCCTTCCACCCCCTCTAACTTTTCACCTAATTGAGGTAAAGATTTGAAACTTTGGGGATATTCCTAGGTCAAAAGGAGGTACTTTTTGGCCCCCCTAAAATTTTCAGGGGGGCCCCTTGGGGGGCAACGGCCCCCAACTTTAAATTTTCAAATGGGAAGACCCCCTTTGTGATAGCTCGTTTGAAAGAGCATAAAAAAGAAAACTTTTCGCGCAAACCCGAAGTCAATATCTCAAACCGTTTCAAAATGGCGGCCGGTTAAAGTTCAAAATGGCCGAAAATTCAAACCGGTTATTTGTCAATGGATTTGCGTGGACATTGGTGTGTAGGGGTATTTTGACACGAGAAAAACGAATTTGACGTTAGATTTTCAAAAAAAACCGAAATTTCCAAAATGGCCGCCGGTTAAAGTTTAAAATGGCCGAAAATTGTCACCTCGGTTTTTTCTTGATGGATTTGCCTAAAACTTGGAATTTGAGAGTATTTTGGCATAATATAAACAAATTTGAACTTAGATTTCTAAAAAAAATCAATTTTGGTCATTTTGAACTTTAACCGGCGGCCATTTTGGAAATTTCGGTTTTTTTTAAAATCTAACGTCAAATTCGTTTTTCTCGTGTCAAAATACCCCTACACACCGATTTCCACGCAAATCCATCGACAAATAACCGGTTTGAATTTTCGGCCATTTTGAACTTTAACCGGCCGCCATTTTGAAACGGTTTGAGATATTGACTTCGGGTTTGCGCGAAAAGTTTTTTTCTTTATGCTCTTTCGAACGAGCTATCACAAAGGGGGTCTTCCCATTTGAAAATTATAAGTTGGGGGCCGTTGCCCCCCCAGTGGGGCCCCCCTGAAAATTTTAGGGGGGCCAAAAAGTAGCTCCCTTTGACCTAGGAATATCCCCCAAGTTTCAAATCTTTACCTCAATTAGGTACAAAGTTAGAGGGGGTGGAAGGGACTTTTGGATCACCCTGTACAAGTGGCTTAATGAGCTAAATTATTTTAATTATTTTTCAGGCGGACGCAATCATGAAAATCTCTGTTGTTTTATGCATCATGGCATCCAGCCTAGTTCTTTGCAATGTTACACCAAATCTTGGAGGATCTGCGGTACTTGGGGTTCTTGGAGGTGGGATTTCTGGCGGGACTGGTTTAGGAGGGATTACTGGGGCTGGGGCTGGGACTGGGGCTGGGGCTGGGGCAAGCAATTTGGTGGCAAACGTCAAACCTAGCGGCGTCGTCAGTGCCCAAGGATCAAGTGCCTCTCAATCCACAGGAACGGCGGTACAAGGCAATTAATATACAACAAATATGATACCCTAGTTGAGTAAACTGCCGTAAAACACGGTCATAGCTAGAATTGATAAAAATCACAACACTCATCCCCCTCTCTTCATAAAATGATAGCGTGCTGAAACCGCTGATATTCTATCCTGCTTACTTGATGGTAAATATTTAAGGAACACTGACACAAAATCAGACTCCTTAGAATGCAACAAAACCCTAATAATACGTACGAAAATTTAAAAATGTCGGTGTTAATGATTACCTCAAGTTACTTATCACTTCAATTCAACGTGCTTTTTTCGGTAAGATCAATTTAAAGGACTTAGTTTTTGTGTTCAGAATTTTGGGGAGATCAAGAAAGAAAAAAAGAGAGGATAAAAAAAAGATCAACCGAACTATGGATTACTTTGAGACATCTATAAATGTAAAGAGTGTCTTGCTGAACTAATGTATTCTGATTTATTTCCAAGTCATTGAGGTTGCGACTTGCGAGTTGCTAGCGCATGGAATCATCACCGATGTGACCCAGCTCAATCCTGGTGGTTTGCGCCTGATTTTAACGAGGTTGTAAATTTGCAACTCAAGATTTGGTCAGTGTAACCCGAGATAAAAGTAACCAAGAAATATTAACCGCACGTTAAGGTTACTTTAACTTCTACCTTCCATATATTAACACAAAGTGTCGGTTACTTTTTTTTATGGTGAGTCATTCTGTATTTTTATGCTTTAATATCAAATTTCATTCGAAAGTAACAGAATGCATTCTCTGACAGATATTGTCTTTGATTCTTGAGCACCGGCTATATTTGAAGTTTAAATGATTCTACAGCCAAGTGAGTATAAAGTTATGGAACACATGCATTTATTTTTTAAATGGAATACATTTGTTTCCATCATTCAGCATGATTTAAGAGGGTGAGATGATGTGCTGTATAAAAGTACTTCTCCTAAAAGCTGGAAATGTCCATCATTCAACTTATCCTTGCACTCTGGGGCAAACTTTGTAACTATTTATCACACAATAGATTTAAACGCACAGTTATTATTGTAAGTCGCACACAGTAAGAAAAATGTCGATTTATATTGATGATTAATTTATTGCATATTAATTATAAAAATATATTTTTCAGTTATTTATCAAAAACAAGTCTTTAATTTTGATTATCCTTGTAATATGATTTACACCTATCCAATGTTGGTATCCTATTATCCTATTGGATATCCTATGCTTCTCACGCGTTTTGTGAAGGTGGGATCAATTTCAAAAAAGTGCAAAAATCTTTTCCCAGAAAAAGGTTGCTATTTTATACTTCGCAAAATTTTTGAGAATGTTGAAAATTACACGTAGCGTGGCTCCATATTTCTGAATTTTACATGGTTGAAAATGGGAATATTTCAGAGCAAAGGCTTGTACATATAGGTTGTATAATTGCATCCAGATGTTATCATCAAAGTCGCTCCAATATAGGTCAAGGTAAATTTTGTCGATGTTTAACGATCGAACAATTTCTAAGAGTATTTTGGATAATTATTCACAACTTTATGGGAGTCTTACTCATCTGATCGGGAACTAGCGGGTCATTTTTCTCAAAACTAAATTTTTCAAGTTGTTATGCTTTCTCCAGTGAAACGACACACTGGGAAAAAAACACATTGGATCTGGATTCCAGACTCTTAAAAACATCGACAAGAAAAAATACTCTTGATTCAACCGGATTTAAGCTTAAATCAAGAACCAAGCCTCTTAATTTGAGCGGATTTCCTTTCGATGTAAGCTTAAATCTGATTGAATCAAGAGTATTTTTTCTTGTCAATGTTTTCAAGAGTCTGGACTCTAGATCCAATATGTTTTTTTTTTTTTTCCAGTACACCTTAAATTGTCGCTCCTCTGAAGTAAGGGCGTATCTCAATTTCCACTTGAGCCCTAATTCACAAATGCTTTCTGGGGCTTTTTTCATAATGCCCATGCTTTCTGGGGCTCATGTGAAAATTGGACGTATTTCTGCTAAAAGGAACTATATTACACGTAACTCCTATGCACATAGTTCCTTTTAGCATAAGTACGTCCAATTAAGATACGCCCTTATGTTAGAGGAGCGACGAAATGTTGTCAAAATCTCGATAAAATAATCGACCCGGCAACGGTGGGCGGTCGCGACGGCGCCCGAAACCGACGCTTAATCAACTTGCAAAGATGGATACTGCACTTACGGGCGAGTGACGGTCGTTTAGCCGAAACCACAAACGGCGGGAGACGCCGCGACGCCCCTGCCGAGCTCCCCCGGAAAGGCTCCCCGGTGCCCCCCGGAGCCCCCCGAAACCGGGGGTTTTCTCGCCGGACGCGGCAGCCCCGGCGCCTACGACTTGATCGACTTCCGGTCACCCTCCGACACCTCATTACCCCCCCCCCCCCCCNTACACCTGCAGTGTGCATCGTCGCTCGCTGCGGATACGGAGGATGGCCCGAGCGATCAAGTTCCCATCAAAGCGAGTGAGAATGCGATGGTTATGAGCTCGGCAGAATGGTGTGCAGTCTGTCATCATCGATTGTATCGGCACTACAGTTCCTTCTCAGGGACCGTCCCACAATGGATCGAGTCAATGGGAGAGGTGGGACAAAATTTGGAAACTTTAAACGCCTGTAACTCCGTCTATTCTCAACGTGGAGGTTGTAAGAGTGGTTCCATTGGTTATTTCGTGAAATTTTCTTCAAGAAGCTCCCCTCGAGGTTTGAAATTTGACAAGATAAACATCAAAATTTCTCGGTAATTTTACTGTACCTTGGTAAAAACGCCAATATTTTTTATCGACTGTGGTAAAATTACCGAGATAAAATGGCAAAGTTACCGGGAATTGATTACCAATAAAAGTGGTATTCTTACCTGAAAAAACAGTAAAAATACCGGTTTTTAGGTAAGCTAAACCAGTCTGTCTTGGTAAAATTACCAATAATTGGTAAAAAAAAGTGAGATGGTAAAGGCACCAACGGACCTTGGTAAAAACGCCGAGAATTTTTTTTCAGTGCGCCAATGGTTCCTTCGCCAGAAAAACAACGACTTGCCTGGCGTGGGCGCGTCTCTCTAATCCCATCAAAAGCAAAAAGAACACCCTAAAAACTTAAGTCTATTATCGCGAACCATTTTATTCAATCTCCAAAAGCGTTTTCTTGCCTCGTGGAGGGAGCTCCGCGGATGTTAAATAAAAAGTTAACCCCGGGTTAATTACACTTCAGGGGCGCGGCGCTCACTCGCTCACGTGCCATAAAATCCCTCCGTGCCGGAAACTTCCGAAATTTGATCAAGAAAAATTTCACCCAACTTCGATCCACCCCTTAATGGAGCTAATCTCGCACCGGGTTCGCGCTTTATCCAACTTTCCGATAAGTGCTGCATTCGTTTCCTCTCGGTCGATCAATCGAAGTGATGTGACGTCAGCGCGATGCTCTCAACTCCAGCAGCACCTCTCTCCTTGATGGCGAAGTCCATCCCTTCGCCATTTTTCACCCTTTATTGGTCTGTAAAATTCCAAGGTCATAAATCTACCCCCGAGCCGAGAAAACCATAAGCAGCGCGCTAATATCCTCCCCGGCACTGAGATCGAATAAAAAGTTATCCCGGCACTTCGACAGTGCTGCCAGATTTTTCGCTAAATACCGATCACACCATAGTGCACGAAAATTTAAAAATGAAAATTTGGCAACTTTGAACAAACACTGTTACCAACTGGTTCAAAAAATTGGACCATAAAAGATAGAAAAGGTACACTAGAAAAAAAAAAAAACATTGGATCTAGAGTCCAGACTCTTGAAAACATTGAAAAGAAAAAATACTCTTGATTCAATCGGATTTTTGCTTGAATCAAAACGAAATCCGCTTAAATTAAGAGGCTTGGTTTTTGATTTAATCTAGATTCTGATTGAATCAGGAGTACTTTTTCTTGTCGATGTTTTTAAGAGTCTGAACTCTAGATCCAATGTGTTTTTTTTTTTTTTTTTTTTTTTTTTTTTTTTCCAGTGTACATGGGCACTTTTTTTAAGAAACTGGGCTGGTAGCACCCATTATAATTCTTTTCAGGATGCATCCAAAAAAATGTGAATGAAGTGGCTAAAAATAAATTGTAGGGGGCTAGAGAAAAATTTATTCACCAAAATTATGAACTACAGTTGAAATAAAAGGGATTCACTGTAGGATCTGCATTGATCATTTTGTAAATTGCCTCCTTCCTTATTGAATGTTTCCTTCGAGCTAATCTTTTAAGTTAGAGTATAGTGTTAGAATAAAGAGACCAAAATCATCGATTATCTGATTTATAATGACAAAGAAAAATAGGGATCGAGAGGCCATTACTCTCTTTCGTAAAACCGTAATAAATTGTCTTCGAAATGTTCAGTTCTAATCGCACTCTGATCTAAAAGATTCATCAAAGTCAAACAAAAGATGTAGTTTTTTGTGGTTCTCTGGGAGTTTGAAAAAATCATTTTTAAACTTGAGGTAATCAGTTTTACAAAAAAAGAAAACACTAATGAAAATTTGCAAAATTACGCCACAGAGAAAAGATTAAATTTTTAACCCCGCCCCCCCCCAAAAATGTTACGTATTCGTAACGATATGCCATAGAGGGTTAAAATCTCGTCCAGGAGTTGATTTTCGACCATCCCGCTGTAGGAATCGATTTGTAAAATGAATCTGCGTAAAATGTTTAAGGGAAAACAGTGACATTCTTTTTTTAATAAGCACTGGAAAAAACACATTAGATCTAGAATCCAGACTCTTAAAAACATGGACAAGAAAAAGTACTCTTGATTCAATCAGAATCTAGCTTAAATCAAGAACCAAGCCTCTTAATTTAAGCGGATTTTGTTTTGATTCAAGCAAAAATCCGATTGAATCAAGAGTATTTTTTCTTGTCAATGTTTTCAAGAGTCTCGACTGTAGATCCAATGTGTTTTTTTTCCAGTGAGCGTGGTCTATTGTGTCTTTCACCTGCGTCGAAAACGAAGCTTACGTTTTTCCGAAGGTGCGGCAACTTGCGGAAGACGCGTTGGAAAAGCTTGGAGCAGCATTCCGGGAAATAGCCGGCGGCCGTAAAAAGGGGCTTAAAAAGAGCAAAAGTGCGAGGGGCTGGAGGAATTCTTTTCTCGCGCCAACAGGCGGGAATCCGCAGGGCGAGGCCATAAAACGGAAACTTTCTCCATTATATCACGTTAGTTAAACGCACTTACAAAGAAATGCTTCCTTAAAATACGAATTAGAAACAAGGACGCGTCTAACTTCTTTCCCGAGTTAGTTTTTCATTTTTCCACCGCTGACTCGTGCTAACTTAGTTTCTATTGCGCGGATTCTTTTCTGCGTTTCTCGAGGCTGGTTACACCATTCCGTGTTGAGATACGCTCATCGAAGACGGAATATTCGTTACGGTCGCGTTTCAATGAAAGTTCCGTGGAATTCAAATGTATAAGAACTGCTTTTACCAGTAGTTTGATTTTAAAAACAAACAGTGCGAAGCAAATCAATCACATCAAAGATGAGAGTTTGCACTACACACATTGGACATTGGATTTTACAAGGACACATTGGATCTAGAGTCCAGACTCTTAAAAATATCAAGAAGAAAAAATACTCTTGATTCAATCAGATTTAAGCTTATAATCAAGAACCAAGCCTCTTAATTTGAGCGAATTTCCTTTTGATTTAAGCTTAAATCTGATTGAATCAAAAGTCCTTTTCCTTGTCAATGTTTTCAAGTGTCGGGACTCTAGATCCAATGTGTTTTTTTTTTCCAGTGTAGGGTAGGGGAGACCGGGACCCTCATGTGCCTTTCTCTGATGATTATATTCTCTTATGATTTTTTTCTGACTTGAGAAATGGTACACAATTGATTAAAAAGTGAGAAAATGCACCACCTAAGGTCGTCATCAAGCGGCCTTTTCCATTTAAACACATGTATTTTAGCAGATTGGATCATTTAATCACGTCTCCTTCAATAATTGTTCAATTTAGGAGCCAAAAGAATTCTCGTGTTCAGTTCACTTAGTAGTCACTAGTAGTTAATTTCTTTTGGAGCTAGGAGATCCCCCCCCTCCCGATCCGCCCTCATGAATGCGATTTTCTGCGAAATTGTTTCAAACACAAAAGTGAAAAAAAATTCCCGATCAACAAATATTTTGCGAATTCAATTTGCCAGGTATGCCCCGATGCCGAAAAAATTACCGAATAATTTCCGAGTTTCCAGGCTGCTAGACACCCTCAACTACTGACACATTAGAGTGAAAATAATCTCGAAAGTATTCAACGGGCAGATTTTACGTTTCCACTAATTTTTCCCCCATCACAATCGGGACCTTTGAACGTCAGAGCGTAGGAAATTTGGAATTCTTTCTGCACATCAGAGCGAGGGATTCAATTTTCCGGGCTGCCCACTGTTACACCAACATTGTTCAAATTCCACTCCGACAGGTGCACGGTTCGATATTCCAGCTTTCCACGGAGAGCCCAAATCTTGTAAAAATGTAAAAGTATCCCACAAAAAAGTATAAAAAATCCACGCATTTATGGGTCGTTTCGGCAACCTTGCCCTACCGACCCCGAAAGTACTTACTCCGACAATATTGAATCTCTAATCCCTGAATTTCGATTAATAATTTTTATCCGATCCCGCAGGGATTAACCCCCGATGAGTGCGTTACAACGTAAATCCCTTCTGCCGGGTCCTCGGTCTCACCGTGACGTCAGCTCCAGCGTTGTGAATTTTGTGTGAATAACAATCTTTTTGGCGCGTGGTGGATCAACTGCTCTTTCCTTGAAATCGCTTTTTGATGGTGAAATCTAAAAAAACTACAAAAAACCCCAAAAAACTTTCAGATTCTAAGGGGTAAAGAATCCGGCCAAAGTCTTAAACTTCTTGAACCAAATTTTCTTATTACTCGTAAAAGAAAATTAAAAATTATACTTTACTGAAAATCGAATGTGGGCCCCTTCATAAACGAGTGATACAACATTCACTGCATGTGTGTATGTGAACCTCTTGTAGTTTTGTAGGAGCCCAAGCGGNCATGATCAACTGGCAACGAATTACAAGATCTGTCCATGCGTTAAGATTCAACATTCGATATTCATTGAAAAATGGGATTCTTGAACAAATACGATGTATGACGTTATATATAAAGAAATTGATATCGATAGCAGTGGCGTGGCGTGCTTTGCGATATATCGATTATTATTCCATTTAAAGCTATGGAAAATGATCAATTATTAGGGTATTCGCAGCGAACACCTTAATAATCGATTCTTTACCATAGGTTTAAATGTCAGAACAATCGATACATCGCAATTCACGCCACGCCACTGATCGATAGCAAAATTGCGAAACCACGTATCTCCGTTTGCGACGCTGCGGACTTCTCTCCTCACTTTATTTTTTCCTTGGAAAACTAGTTGATGTAATTTCTTGGAAAATGTCTTCAATATTTCTTCCCTACACGCAAGCAAGATATTTTGTGTAAATTTCAAGCTGTAAAGTTAGCTTGTTTCTCCTAAAAAAAATAAAGTAAGAGCGGAAGTTTTAACACCGCAATGGAGATACGTAATTTCACACTTCGGTCATCGATATTCGGGTTTCTTTAATGGTAGTCATAAAACTTAAGGTAGGTCAGTAATAGCCCATATAACCCATACAAATGAAACTTAGAGACTTGGATTAATTTGTCTTAATGGTTACTTTATTCGTGCTGAATGGCAACACTGAACAGCTGAACGTTGGTTTGGTGAAAGGTGATTGGTGCATGTTCGAGTGCTCGAAAACAGAGATTATCTCCTGCTACAGGGTTGCTATATTTCTTGGGTTAAAGACTGCATCGTAGATGAAATAATATTGGGAATCACAAACAATCGTGCACCTGTGTATAGGTGGTAATCTGTGCCCTAGACTGGTTTCAGTGCTGGGATGTATTGTTTGGGACGATAAATTGAGCCGACGTTCACGAAGAATCAAATTTTTTGGCTCCTGTAAACAAAGGCGGATCCAGCAATTTGGCAACACCGCATTCCCTCCATTTAAACCGATGTTAAATAATCGATTCTTATCGGAGCACCTGACCCCTACAAGAATCGATACATTTCCATAGGTTGAAATGGAGAAAAACAATATTGCTAATTCGTTGGATCTGCTAATACTTTTTAAATTGAAAAAGTGCACTTTTGACTTCTTTAGATACTTACCAAGAGTCCTAAAATCTTCGTCCATTTTCTATAAAAATCGCCTGCATAAAGAGTGAAATTTTTTCGGTATTTTTCTGTGATTCATTTGCACACTTCATACCTGATAATTAAATAATATGTCGCAGGCGATTACTAATCGCGGGCAAACAGCGAGCAACTTTACTACAAAATAAACGGTACTGATTATTATGCTCGAAATTCAAACCGTTGTTTTTATTTTCTTGAATGCGCTATACCAGCTGGCACACATGTGAAAGCGTTGGATGAAATTAGTGACCTTAGTTGAGTCAAGTTTCAAATAGGCAACTAAACTAACTGCCTGGTAAGGCGGTGAGTATCATTCAGATTTGAAGGCGTTCAAAGCCGAGGTTGAGCTTTTAAAATGTTTTACCATTACTGTGTCAATACGTATTATTGCAACATGGATTACATTTTGCAATAAGGAACCACTATTTCCGGCTCATTTTAGAAACAACATATATGCAATTAATTCTCTCATTTAGATACGTGCTATTATGGAAGAGCCAGAAATAGGGGTTCCTTATTGCAAAATGTAATCCACTTGACAAGGTTAACAAGCGCGGAGGCTAACTACACGATCAGCTTAAGTATCGGGCGTTAGTTTGGCTTTTATTCAACAATTGAATTACTCAAAGATCGTTTTCAACTGACTTTTGTATTTAAATAGATAAAGGGTGAGAAAACGAGTGGAATTTATCGAATTCGGAACGTTGATTGTTGATCAAACACCAGACTCATCAAACTTATGTCAAATTGAAGCTCAGGCTGGTCGTATATTTGGGGGTAATAACGCAGTGAGCGGTTTAACTCAATTAGATTATGGTTTTTTCATGAGCGGGTAGTTTCAGTTAATACATAAAAAAAACATTGATATCTTCCTTAGAAATGACTTTTAGTAAGTTTCATTGCGCAAATCATATTTTACGTAAAATAAGAAGCACCGATAAGGGCCTTCATTGGGCCCACCCTGAATTTCCTCATTTTTTACGATCTTCAGCACAGTAAACGTCTATTTACTACGGCATTATTGTTTTGTCATTTTCAGTCTCTTTTCGGGTCTAATACTAGCCTAAATGGACGTATTTCTGTCAAACGGAACTATGTACATTATGACGTGAGCCCTGATATGCATACATTCTTATGGGTCACAGGGCTCATGTCTTAATGCACACAGTTCCGTTTGGTAGGAATAAGTCCAACTACGAGTCTAAGAGCCAATTTTTGTGAAAAATGCGGGTTGACAGTTGAATTCCGAAAAATCCGCATTTTTAACCGAAATTAGTCGTATACGGACCTGCATTTAGGCCTGTATCAGTCCTAAATGAACCCAAAAATGTCCAAACCATGATGCGTTTTGTAAATTGTAGACCTTCAATGAGCAAAAAATCATAACGTGGTGGAAATTAAGGATGGGTCCAAAAATGGCCTGTATCGAAACCCCTCCTTTAGAGGAGATAACATACATCCTAGTGCTTAAACGCACACTAGACTTGTTTAGCAGTCCATTCAACGAAGGAGTCGATCATTTTCTCCGCATAATCAGATCATCCCCGGTAATCAGGCTCTCAGTGCTCCGCCCTCTAAACTCCAACCCTTTCTCCTCTTCGCTCATTTCCAAGGTTTCATCCGAGCATCCCTCCAACTCCATTACTGTCGTGCTACGGATAAACGTCGTATGAACATTCGAGAATTGCCAAATTTCCTTCGATAAAATGCTCATTTCTGCGGAACGTTATGAATATTTTTCCTTCAAATTTTCAGGAACTTTAGGTGAAATTGCGAACAAAATGGAGATGTTGCATTTGTGAGGAATTTGCGATTTGACACTTGATTCTTGTGTAAAAGTTCGCGAGAAACACGATGATGCCACTGGTTTTCTCTGAAATAAACCCCCAAGCTCAAAAAAAGCTCTCGAGATGAGGCCAAAATTGAGGGGATATCCCACGCTATCCTGAGAGTCCACCTCTACAGCAAGACAAACTCTCCATGCAAAGATAGGGAGCAAATACATTGACAGGGCTGCCACTTTATTTGGGGACTCGAAAACTGAAAACACGGCAACCCTGCTAATGTACTTGCTCCCTATCTTTGCATGGAGAGTTTGTCTTGATGTAGACGTGGACTCTCAGGATAGCGTGGGATATCCCCTCCATTTTGCCTCAACTTTGAAAGCTTTTTTTGAGCTTGGGAGTTGATTTCAGAGAAAACGAGTAGCACTATCGTGTTTCTCGCGAACTTTTACATAAGATGCAGTATTCAAATCGCAAATTCCTTACACGTGCAACATCTCCATTATCTGTAAAATTGGAAGACAAATATTTTTGAGTTTGCTAGGAAATTTGTGTTTTATCAAGTGAAATTTGGCGACGCCTGACGGTTCATACGACGTTCTTCCTTAGCACGGCAGATTACCATTTCGTGCCCCTTCATTCACCCTGTTCCGCTCCGAGCCAGCCGATCTGTCAAAGCGCCGCGCGATCCGAAAAGCGAAAGTAGAGCACCCTGTTGGAGAACAGTAGAAGTGAGATTGAACGAATCGATCAATCCCTACTTCGTTCGTTCTCCAACAGAATGAGCTACTTACGCACATATAAAACGCCTTCAGAGAGTCGAGTAGGTAATGAACTGAAATCAGCACGCATAACATATTCGTAACAACAATTGCCGCAGACGCAGCAGAGGGCGAATTGTTCCGTTAAAATAAGGAGTATGATAGGAAGTCTTCATGTAACGAAAGGGTATGTATTCGATCGAAATGAATCGAACGAAGAATAAAAACATGAGCCGATCAACACAGATTCCATGAAGAAATATATTAAAAAGCTGATCAAAATCTGTAGGAAACTTGCATTCACTATGAGAATTTCAAATTACGGTATCTCGAAATTAGAATCAGCCAAGATTTTGATTTTCCGCGATTTTAAGTCCACACGTACCACAGACTCACCTCTTGCAAACCGTTTTTGGGTACATTTTTGTCGCATTTTTTTTTGCTTCAAGACCACTGTGAGTCCCTTATTAGCCTGATTCGAGTGAATCGGGACCGTATCAAAAGTCTGGAAGGGCATACTGCCGTGTAGTAAAAAGGGCGTACATCCAGTAAAATTCTTGTGCACATTTGCCGTTTTTACTGGACACGGCACCATAATAATTACATTTACCTACTAATCTGCCGTGCTATGGAAGAGAGTCATAGGTGCAGTTCTGTATGAGCCGTGGTTAGTATGTGCTCTTACGTGTCTCAAGGTTCATCCCTGACTGCATTTACGGCTCTTTTCCGTAACACAGCAGTTAATGCATTTTAGAATTACTACAATTGCGAGAGCGGGCTCTAATTTCGGTGAATTAATCAAGGAACATTCACACAATGCACTTATCTTTTAAAATAGCATTATCAGTGACTATATTTGAAAACATATTGGAGAGAAAACACTTCGTGTCCTTCACAAGGTTCTTTTTTGTCCAGAAAACTTTTGAAGTGAATCATTTTGAGTTAATCTTCCAACTTTTTATCAGCTGCAAAAAACCTTGGTCTACGAGTTATCACATTTCCGGGCGGCGAAATCGCTCCTGGATCGGTCCTGCCGCCTGCCGTCTGGGAGAAAAAATAAGAGAATAAACTACTAGACAAGGTACGAATTTTAGCATTTTGATACATGTTTCTTAACCAGAATTTCACGTAGAACACGATTCGCGCAACAAAAATTACTGAAACCAACTCCTAACTGAGATACTAACATTTTTATTTCACATTGGTTACGAGGAATTTCAACTGCCCGCTCACAAGAAACTCAAAGCTCTACGTGAGTCACGTCGCGCACTACAACGGTTTCAGCAATCTTCTAAATCGAGCAATGTTCATTTTCCACCATGTGTTGTTCAAACTATAAGCAATTTGCTACAGCTGAGCCAAAGCGTCAAGATTGAGGTTGCCAGATTTTTTTATCTCAGGGACTGTCATGATGAACGTTTAGCGCGCGATGTGAATCACGTAGAGCATTGAAGTTTCATGAGCGGGTGGTTTGAATTCACGCATCAAGAATTATTGAATATCTTCGTAAGGATGTGATTCCGGTAATTTTCGTTGTGCGCATCGTGTTTTACGTGAAATTTTGGTTAAGAAACATGTATCAAAATGCTGAAATGTGCACCTTGTCTAGTGGTCCATAGTGTATTTTTTCCAGAAAATACACTAAAAAGGGAATACTTCTCAAATGGGCTGAATCTTCATGCCATTTTCAGTCGAAACCCCCTTGTTTGAATGCTCCTTTAACTCACTAACTCATGAGTGAACAAATTGAATGAATGTGTGCACGGTATCCTGCAACTTTCGAAAAGATCAATTTTGCTTGAGGGTTGAAACTTGAGAGGGAGAGTGGGACTTTGAAAGACGATAGGGTGAGAGAGAGAAAGAAGGGGAGAGGAAAAGGAATGACGGAGAAAGGAGGAGGAGGAGGGAGTCATATGTATTCGTTTCGACTGACTCGATATGTTTCAACTTCAAGTCAATGGAGTTCAAGAGTTTAATTAAGATTGCTGATACACTTCTGTTATTCATACAACTTCCTTGCGACTTTCATGCGAGGTCTGTGGAAATTAATCTCGATACAAGACCGACATTTTTAATTCCACATTAATTTACTCACTGGAAAAAAATACATTGGATCTAGAGTACAGACTCTTGAAAACATTGACAAGAAAAAGGACTCTCGATTCAATCAGATTTAAGCTTAAATCAAGAACCAAGCCTCTTAATTTGAGCAGATTTCCTTTTGATTTAAGCTTAAATCTGATTGAATCAAGAGTCCTTTTTCTTGCCAATGTTTTCAAGAGTTTGGACGCTAGATCCAATGTGTTTTTTTTTTTTTTTTTTCCAGTGCTGAACGTTAGTTTTAAGGTTCCATTGAATTCTGGTTGCGATGTGAAAAATCTGACGATCGAAAATTTCCGACTCAAATTGAGGATGTAAAGTTCAGAGTTTTAAAGAAAGTAGTTGCGAGAGAAAGCTGTTAAAAATTCAAGTCTGCCGTGTTGAGGACATGAAATTTCTGCAATAGAAACATTGGCGGACTCAGCGAATTAGCAAAAGTGTCTTTTCTCCATTTAAATCTATGGAAATGTATCGATTCTTGGAGGGACCAGGTGCTCCGGAAAGAATCGATTATTTAGCATAGGTTTAAATGGAGGAAATCTGGTGTTGCCAAAATACTGGATCTGCCTCTGATTAGAGTGCGACTTGGCGCCTAAAAAATCAACTGAATCGCTCACAGTCTATGCTTAGAGGCGGCAGAGGAAGTTTTCTGTCGTTTACGATTCATTCCTCGAGCCAAAATAAAAGGGAAAATTGTTCTACTGAAAATGCCTCGACGACGATCGCATTTAATGATGCTATTAAATCCTCTCGGACTGGAATCGAAGGTCAGTTCTCTTAGATGCACTTTAACAGACGAAATACCCTTCATGAAAAAATAATGATCGAACACTGAGAAGATAGAGCGAGAAGAAGGTGGACGATCAACGAAAGGGCAAAGTTGAGAATTCGAAGATCGGTAATACTTAAACTCATCATTAAGAAAATATGAGAGGACAAGTTATTAAGGAGGCGATAGGATAATCTTCGTTAACATCATCAGGTTTGAGTTGGCACAGTGGATAAAGACCAATGATCTTTGGATGAAAATACTTGTGGACAAAACGGAAAACCTTTATTGAATTGGCGTTTTCATTAGGAACCTATTTTTCAAAAATAAGACCCAAGTTCGATTCTGGCGATTGGCGTCTCATTGTTAACGAGGTCGCAAAAATTCAACACAATGATATACTTTAACATGAAAACTTGGTCGATTTGATACAGGGAAAACCAAAAAACCAAAAATTAACCGACAGCTCCTGTAACTTCGTGTTTTACTTCCCATATGAATGCAAGATTTTGGTTACTTTTTTTTACTGCGTTGTGTGTGTACTGCGTAACTATTCTTTTTCGCCGTGTTGATAAAGTTTACACGGAAAAAATTAAATTGCTGATTTAACGATTCAATTGCTAAAAAAAAGTGACTGCAATGTTTCATTCTATAGATTTTACGACAAAAAAATGCTACTTTAAACTTCCCCGTGGTTAAATTAGCTCTCAAAAGTGGTTAAGTGGCATTTTTTGTTGTAAAACCTACATTGAAACATTGCAGTCACTTTTTTTTAGCAATGGAGATGTTGCATGTATGAGGGATTCGCGATTTGACTGTTGATGTGTAAAATGTAAAGTTCACGAGAAACACGATGGTGCCACTGGTTTTCTCTAAAATCAACTCCCAAGCTCAAAAAAAGCTCTCAAGTCGAGGCTAAAATGGAGGGGATATCCCACGCTATCCTGAGAGTCCACCTCTACATCAAAACAAACTCTTAATGCAAAGATAGGGAGCAAATACATTGACAGGGCTGCCACCTTATTTGGGGGACTCTAAAACTGAAATGACAGCAACCCTGTCGATGTATTTGCTCCCTATCTTTGCATGGAGAGTTGGTCTTGATGTAGAGGTGGACTCTCAGGATAGCGTGGGATATCCCTTCCATTTTGGCCTCAACTTGAGAGCTTTTTTTGAGCTTGGGAGTTGATTTCAGAGAAAATCAGTGGCACCATCGTGTTTCTCGCGAACTTTTACAAGAGAATCAATTGGACGTATTTCTATCAAACAGACCTATAAGGAGGTGAGAAATATGGGGTGTGCTCTTGGAAGCTGCATAAGAAACAATGTAAAAGTGGGCGTGATTCCTTTTGAAGAAT
>NW_017547282.1:676304-768645 GCF_001854935.1 Bemisia tabaci | reverse complement strand
AAAAAAAAAAAAAAAAAAAAAAAAAAAAAAAAAAAAAAAAAAAAAAAAAAAAAAAAAACGTATGTGCCATTAGTTTCCCTATGCCCATAAGTGTTTTTTTTCAGATGAGTCAGAATTTATAGTTCCAAATTGCAAAATGCAGTCCCATTAAAGGAAACCCACGGGAGACCCAACAGTTATTCCATCATTTTCTCCCGTAGTCCATAGGAGCCACCCATTTCAACCGATAGGATTGCTTCATACTCCCTATGTCTTCATTGTATATAGTTCTGTCTACCAATTTCAATAATAAGTCCGCAGACGCACCTATTATCGGAGGACCCCAGGACCCCTGACCTCAGAAGTGCTTCAACCAGTACGCTCGAGACTTTGGAGTTTGTGCTCCATGTTGGTTAGCCAATTTCACGGAGCTTTATGTGGACCTGTATTCGCACACGAATGCGCGACTGAATAATCTGCGCTAAACGCCTTCAATTGGACGTATTTCTATCAAACGGAACTATGTGCATTATGACGTGAGCCCTGTTATGCACATATGCTCATGGGTCTCAGGGCTCATTTCTTAATGCACATAGTTCCGTTTGGTAGAAAAACGTCCAATTAGCGGTGCGACCGAAACAAAAGCATTCAATCGAACAGTTAAATTTCCAGCATTGAGCAAATTAATGGTGCGCGCTAAGAGTGCCTCCAATTAGGAGTGATACTGAACATACACCCATGTTCGAATAGTTGCATCTCACGCCTTGACCTCCAATGCAGCAACACGTTCTTACGTTCTTAAGTGTGAAGCGAGTAAGGAGAAATAGATGTGATTCGATAAGCAAACTCGTTGTGATGATGGAAGAAAAGGGCCCTTAAGAAGTGCCAAAAAAACTATCAATTCTTTTGGAAAATCATTAATCGAATGAAGTCCTACGACAAAGGCTCGCACGCTTCGAAAAGAGCTTAAAAACTTTTAGGACACATCGCATCAGCCATCCGATGCACAGATAAACAAAAGCACTAAAAAAACGAGATGGTGCGTCTGATTGTATGCAAGCACCGGCTTAAGCTTCAAATCGACGGTGCAAGTCGGCAGTCACATAACTCGTTTGCGGTGTCTGAAAATCTCCGCAACTTTGTTATTTTTTTAAAGGAGAACAAATGGACATGATTCCTTGAAGTTTTTGCAGAATTTTCCTCGCACATAGAAGAAAAATCACGGCAGTTTAAAAGAAATACCGTTGAGTAGTTTTCCCTTTAAAAAATAAAGTATGACAGGAAGTCTGCGACGTCGCAAACCGAGTTATGTGATTGCCGACTTTCACCATCGAAATGCTATTGACTACATAAAAATTCTCTCACAGATTAAAACCACTTCATTACTTGGATTGCTCATAATTTCCAGCATCTTTAGTGTCGGAGGGTCCTGCCTGTTCACAATTGGTTTTAGTTTCGTATTTTTTGACCCACTTATGAAAAAACCGATAACTTACTTTAGAATAAGTGGTGAGGATGTGCCAAATTATCACTGTGTGGAGTAGGTGAGCTTATCTTCAGCCACGCACTCCAGATTTGTCTTTTTTTCATCATGAGCTCCAAAACTGTGAGGAGATATTAGCAGTCAGTGCTTTGGTAAAATATACGTACATTTTTTTAAACTTAACTAAATAATTAAATTTGTCAAGGTCCTCAGATAACTGCACAGACTTATTTAGAGATACGAAACCTTCCTCAGTCGAGACATTGTTGGGCATAGATGATATAATCTGTGAAGCACTTTGAGTTACTGTGTGTCGATCCTGCTATGTGGAAATTTTAAAAGACTGTTAAGCAGGGTTGTGATCTGAAAGTCCTATGTCTTCGCTGAAACACGCCGCTATCGTTTGCAAGAGACAGGAATTCTAATATCGGAATTCTGCCGGAAAGTTCAATTTGTTTTGGTAAGCTGCAATAAATTCTACCACCTACTAAACCATTGTAAAATTAAGCTTTGAAAATTAAGTCATTTGGATGCCTGATACTCTCGTACCACAAAAACTGCCGAATAATGTTGAAAAAACATGTAAATTTGAAAAAGAGAAAACTTTTAAATTAATTGTCAAAAATGTCTTAGCAATAATTTCCTGAGTATTTTTGGTAGAATAATTGACAGGCAGTGACATTATAGAGTAAAGTTATGTCAGAGACTCTTGAAATCTCAAACATGCCGAAATTTTGTAACGCTAAAAATGTTTGATACATATGTTAAAGAATTTTTATTAATAATAGGTAGTTATTTGTAAATATTTTTTGACGTAGGTAAGTTTTACTTTAGAGAAAATCTAAAAATGGTTTTCTCATTCTTATTAAAGGTCTGTCCTGAGCGTTTTTTGAAAAGGCTTTTATATAGACGTATCTCGGAGGATGTCAATTCCACGATTGAAGACTGAGCAGGAGGAGGGTCCCTCTTTTATGGGCATTTTCAATGAAGCTGCTGTTGTTACTACTTCAGAGCCATCTGCTCCCATTGCAAGGTAAGTCAGTCTAGCAGTTCTCCTGCAAGTCAGTATAGCGCGAGAATATACTCTATTAGTTTGATGAATAATGATTTGCTCTGCTAAATTACATGTATTTAAATTGAAAATATCGCCTTCACACGGAAGGAGATCAATTTCCTTACTTTTAAACCTACTTTTCTCACATTTTCCGAAGCACTCAGAATTTCCTATCAGGCATATTCAGTCGCTGATTTCTCAGACCTTTACTCCAGGAAAAAAGTGTATAGGACATAGTTTTGTCCCTTAAAATTTTCTATTGAACGATATATTTCACGTGTTTTGCACAGGGATATTTTGAAGAGAGGAGGGAACGCAGTTGACGCAATGATAGCGGCCACCCTTTGCGATGGTGTGGTCTGCCCTCAGAGCACAGGGCTGGGCGGTGGTTTCGTGATGTTGTACTACAAAAAGGCGGACAACAAAGTCTACTCAGTCGACGCCCGGGAAACAGCTCCAGGCGCGGCGTCGGAAAACATGCACCACGGCAATTCGGCCATCGCAATGAAAGGTGAAAATTCACAGAAGAAGTATCAGAATAAATTCCTTTAAAGAATCATGGATTCAGTATTCACGAGTGCAAAAACCGAGAAAATTTACTCGCACCGAACAAAATAGCGGGGTTAAATTCGGTGTCGGAGTCTATATAGCGCCCAAAACCCCGAGTTATACATGAATACGAAGTGAAATTAACACCATTGCGTATTGCGTACCATTGCGCAAACAGAGTGGAATCCGCTCCGTAATAGTGCTCGTCACTCCGTAAGGAGTATAGATTCTGCTCACCATTCATATTTATAACTCGGGGTTTTTGAGCGATATACTAACTCCGGCACAGAATTTCACTGCAAAAGTTTTAACTGCACGGTCTCCGCGTAGTTTCTTTACAGAAAAACGTTAAAAGTACCTTAAAGTAAAAACAAATTGATTTTAGACTTGCAAAAAATCTGTGAGTGAAGAAATGTGTGTCGCTGAAAAAAAATCACCGGACAGTCCGTATCAATGATAACTTCTATCGTGATTGATATGAATGAACAGAAATACGACAAAATGCATGGGAATTACCAGAATTTGTATAAGAAATCTGATTTTCTATAATAGTGTCTTTGATTGAGCTTTGGTGATTGAATATAGCTATTCTTAAGAGGGGGAAGATGGAAAAAATAAGAGTTGTTACAAAAAAAGATGGCAAGACTTCCATTGTTTTCCATTGTATTGGATACAGAAGGGCTGGTAGTCCCAAAATCAGCTCTCTGTTTTTTCTCTGGTTAGTTCTTAATGATTTTTGTCACTTTTTTCCTGCTTAGGTGGTCTGTCAATCGCTACGCCTGGTGAACTAAAAGGCCTATGGGAAATTTACAAAAGATTTGGCGGAGGAATCGAATGGAAAGACCTCTTTGAAGATACGATCGATCTCTGTAGAGAGGGTATCCCCGTGACAAAACATCTTGCCACTCGCGTCACAGACAGAGTTGGGGCATGCGATTATGAAAAAATTCCTCTACTAAAGTGAGTGTCCATTTTACGAACTTTCACTACTGTACTGTATTCATAGTCGTTCCTTAAAAAGCTCCTATCCTTAGGAGCCTGCGTCAGAGGAACTTTTAGGGGTAGCATATAGTCGCTCCTGTGACGTAAGGGCGTATATCTCGATTCCCACGTAAGCCTTGTTCTCCGTACAAATCTGTGTTTTCCGTGGCTCATATGGATATAGAGATAAGCCCTTACGCCAGGGGAGTGACGATATTAGGAGTGGCTGTACCAAGCGCCACCACCCCTAAAGCACTTACATGGGGGGGGGGAAGAAAAAATAATACAGAAAAAGAGAAGGTAAAAATATAATAGAGGGAAGAAGAATTGGGATAAAGAGAGCAAATAAAGTTTAATGAAAGAGTTTTTTGGGATGACGCTACAGTTGTAGTTAACATTGCTTTTAGAGATTGCAAGTTGCCTCTTGACTTAAGATGACGAAAGCGCATATATTTTGCTCCATGAACTTCGATGGAGCCAATTCACTATGGTGGTCACTTCGGTGCACATCTTCAACTTAATGTTCGCCTTCCATTTAACCGGATAGGCAACAAACATACCGGGAGGCGCGAATAGTTATCTGTTCATAAAATACATATATCTCGTTCCACAAAGCGCATAGACGATGAGCGAACCTACTAGAAGACATTTTCAACTTTAAGTTCGCCTTCAATTTTTCCGCAGAGGCAAAGAATATACCGAAAAGCGCAAATAGTTCAAAAACAAGCAGTGAACTCCAACACAATGTGTTGATAAGGCGCGTCATTAACTCACACATATCAACCCCTTTAGTTTTCATTTACAGAGATTTCAAAATAGGCAAGTAGCACAACAAGAGAATTCATACGATCCAACTCTTCGACGACGCACTTTGACGAGACCGTGTATTGTGAATGTAGAAAGCCATTCGAACGAGTTAAAGTTTTTTGATCTGCCCCCAGCAATATCTTATCAGATTCTTAAAGAAAAGTGCTACGGAATAATTAAAGCGAAGAAAGGAAAAATTCTGTCGAACTCCTGAAAGATACAGTCGATTAAAGGTATTTTTGGGGCTGAAATATCCAAATCACCGGTACCTATTTTAAATCCCGATATATCATTGAAAAGAAATTGACTCATTATAAATGCAATTGCATTAGATATGTCTTGATTTTGTTATTTTGAACGTATTTCCATGCAAAGAAGTTCAACCATGTCCATGCTTTATTCATTCATGAATTGAAAGTAAGCAATCTACATCCCGAAAATCTACCGATTTGCCGTAAAAAATTGCAGAAACTCGATATACCAAGTCGATGCACCCACTCGTTGAATTTACCAACCAATTTCGTGAGTGCAAATATATAAAAATCAATATGCCATAGTCATTTTGGGTGCATTTATTTTTCATGAAAAAATAATAATTTCAATCCCGAAAAACCATCAACTTTCCGTATAAAATCGAAAAAATCGAGATGTGTCGACTCCCTGACGTGAAAATTAGATTCTACGTTTAAAAATACTTACACATGGATATGCTGAACAGAAACCATGTGTGGACACAGTTAGGATACATAGCCCCAGAATACTTTTAAAGCGCCTTTACTTTCCAGAATCTTGACGGAATTTTTTTTTGGCTTAAACGATTCAAGAGACACTGTAGTTAAAAAATATGAAGAATTTTCGATTTTAACACAAAAAAAAAATGTTCGTTCAGGCACACCACGTATTGTATGGTGTATTGCGCTGGTATTCAATCCTTGCCTTCAGATCAAAATTCTTACAAGGAAGCCCCTTGCAAGAGGCGAATTTTTTGTAATTTCTCCCAATTTTTTCTCCGTTATATAGTTGAATTGCTTGCCTAATTCTGAGGTCAATTATATTTAATTGTAATTTATACATTTCTTTTTCCCCCTTCATTTTATTTTTTGTTTGGAGAAGTTTCGTTGATTTCTTCGAATTTCGAATACTGCAACTTCTCCTCTCTTCGGCCGATTTTTATGAATGAGACCTCTTTCAATTCGTCTTTGAACGGAGAGTAAGGAAAAAATTGCTAAGTACTCGCGAAACAATTTTTTTCGAAAATTTGATGGATCCCAGCGTGACGGTGAAATGGGTAATCGAGTGAAAGTAATTAGGTCTGACTGTGACGAGGACCGCGAGGGTCGCCTTTTGCTCTTCAGCTGGGAAGCGACGCGGCGAACCGAGCCAGGACCGGGACACTACCTGGGTTTTGTGCCTGCCTGTGCACTGTTTTGGCCTGATAGGGGAGTGAATTTCTGTATGGGCCACGGTTAGCACATAGTCTAATGAGTCTCGAGGCTCATCATAGATTGCACTTACCACTATCCTGCTGGCCCCGGCTATCAGAGCAAGGGGTACCAAATTTTGAAACTCTTAACAGGGTTGTAGAGATCTGTCAAAGCAACGTTTTAAACAAAACGAAGAAGTGACATTCTCTTTCAACGAGTGCCGGCCTGATCAGCCATCCTCAAATCAGTTCGCTTGTTTCTGCTTATATATGCATATTTTAAATCAGCGCGTCGTACTCTTAGACTTTTTTTTAAAAAAACCAAGTAACG
Organism: Bemisia tabaci; assembly: GCF_001854935.1. Classification (NCBI taxonomy): domain Eukaryota; kingdom Metazoa; phylum Arthropoda; class Insecta; order Hemiptera; family Aleyrodidae; genus Bemisia; species Bemisia tabaci. The sequence continues at coordinate 762,038 of NW_017547282.1, read as the reverse complement.
TAGACTCTTGGTATTCACTGCACATAAACTAGGGAGCCCCAGAATGAGAAACAACTTTAAATCATAATTATTGACGGATAAATAAACTTTTTACACGCTTTGGAAAATCTCAGAAGTTCGCGGTAGTCACTTTTCGGTAAGGAACTAAGGGACTCGGTTATTGTATCGAGTGGGGGGTCGAAACGATCGCAAAGACGGTATACTACGTACACGCGCCAACACACCCATATTATATCTCTTTTCCTTGATTGCGGAAAAAATAAGAGTACCGAAATTAAAAATGCAAAAACAAAACTATAGTTTTTTCCAATATCTTTGCTTCATTTTGTAGAGAAATGCTGACGAATTCTAAGACAGGGCAGTTTTTGAAAGAGGGCGACTTGATGTTTCGACCGAAATTAGCTGAGACTCTTAAAGTTTTGCAAAGGGAAGGCGGTGACGCACTGTATACTGGATCTTTGTCAAAAGACTTTGTGGAGGATTTGCAAAAAGCCGGTAGTATTATAACACAGGAAGACATGAAAAAGTACACGTAAGTTATCACCAATTTTGGCACTGAAAAACGTGAAATGGATGCCTTACTTCATGCCTTTCATACTATTACTGGCCACTTCATAACCACCTCATGAACCTCCATTGATGTTCACTGTCATCGTATTTCTGTGAAATTTTTCTCATAAAACTAGAAAATTATGCAAAAAAAAAAGTGGGAATCAAATGCTTTTAACCATAATTTTCACCAATTGCCATAAGAAAAATCCACTTGAAAAGCCGGAAAATCAACTCATTTTAATGACTGTTTGTCTCCAATTTCAAAAATCAGTCAGAAATTGAATAAAATATACCGTCAACTTCGCTTATAAAGCACTTTCATGAGATGCAATAGAAATTCCTTCTGCAAATTCTCTTTTTATCAAAGTTGACGATTATTTCGGCACCGTGGTGAAAATTCCTAGGATCTCATGTAAAATCCTATGCTTGATCACAAACTTCTTAACTTCGAATGACATTTATGAGGAACACCTATTTTTGACGCAATAAATTTCCTTCCCGACCATTCTTTATCGCAGGGTTCTTTAAATGTAATAAGGTATCAACTCTATTGAGCAATCTACACATGCAAAGATGCCGAAAATAGTATCCATGGTTAGCTTCGACTCAGCTGTAATCAATCAATTTTACTCCGAGAAAGAATGACGGTAATTTTTCCTTTTTTCCCCATTTAATTCAGTGTAAAAATTGAGGAGACTCCAGTTGAAGCCCCTCTTAAAGACAGGATGACGTTATACTCGGTACCTCTCCCTGGATCCGGGCCTATTGTCGCGTATATTCTGTCTTTGTTGAACGGCATGCTCCCTGGTGATGATCTGAACACGGACTTTGTCAAAATTGTTGAGGCGTTCAAATTTGGATTCAGTCAACGCACAAGATGTGGTGATCCTGATTTCGTGGATGTCAAAGATGTGAGTGCTGCTGGGGTTTGATACCTTTCAACGTCAATACTGCACGGTAAGAGATCGAAATCGAACAAATTTTACTAAAATGCTGTTTTCACATTAAATTTTTAAGCGAAAAACGGATCCATCACGCTTAAAGGCGCATTTTTGCTGTTTACTCTGAAAAAAATCTATTTTTTAAAACATTGAGACCACTCACAGTATCCGAATGCAACAACTAAATATTCAAGTTAATTATTCTAAATGTAGTATTTTTACTTCATATACTTTTACCTTCATTAAAATATTTTTTGGGAGAAGAAATAGCTATGACGACGAACTTGAGGGCGACGAATCCGTTTTTTGCCAAAAATCTAAAGTAAAAAAAGCCTTTTAGCAAAATTTGTTTAATATCTCAATGTTATTTTCCTCATAGAGTAAATTTACCTCAAATTTAAAAAGAGCAATGTTCGAAATCTTTAACGGATTTCCTACACATCGTATAATCCATCAGTAATATACGTTGAGCAATCATTGCAAATAAGGCTTTTATAAATATACTGAACCAAGATGAGATAAGTCACATGAACTACAACGAATGGAAGAAGTCATTAACATGGTTCTTGAGAGGCAATATCTCTAACATTATTGGACGTAGAAAAATAGGGTTTGGAGGGATCTCACTATGTTTTTTTTTCTGCTAAATCATATCAGCCCATCAAACGCAGTTCACGCCTCTAGGTACGCGTAACTGGCCCAGTTCTCGTTCTTAATACAATATCCTCATTTTCTTAAAGGTACTCGATCTTATGAAAGATCCGCAACATATTGAGGAAACTCGGAGGAAAATCTCGAGGCTGGAAACGTCACAAGATCCGAATTTCTACGGCGCGAATTTCTCAGTAACAGCGGATCATGGAACAGCAAGCAGAGTAATCGTAGCTGCCAACGGAGATGCTGCCGTTATGACGGGAAGCATAAACTTGTAGTGAGTAGTGAGTCAAGAATACGTCTTTTTCATTTTATAATTCGAAACCAAATCGAGAGAAATAGTATTAGTTATTCTATTTAAGAATTTTCAAATTATCTGCTGCATTTATTAGTTTTAAGAGGTGAAAATCATTTTCATACAGAGGACTTTCATTAAATTTTCGGCACTTTGAATGATTTGTTTCCTCTTCTAAGAACACCACCCGGACGCTTTTAAAATCATTCCGCTTCAACAGTGCCCTCTCCTTCCTTTTAAAAGTAGGTTATTCTATATGGTCATGAGAGTAAAGATTTTTACTCGAATTGCACCAGTCATGGTATGAATTGGCTTCTCGACATTATGCATCGAAGCACTACGAAACAACTGTTCTCTTTAAAAGTTCATGAGGAAAACGAATCAAACAACGGGATGTCGAACAATTTCTTGTTTGCAATGGACCACTAGACAAGGTACGAATTTCAGTATTCTGATACATGTTTCGTAACTAAAATTTCACGTAGAACACGATGCGCACATAGAAAATTACCGAAATTAACTCCTTACGAAGATATTTGATGATTCTTGATGCGTGAATTCAAACCACCCGCTCATTAAAACTCAATGCTCTACGTGATTCACATCGCGCGCTAAACGTTATCATGACAGTCTCTGCGATGTAAAAATCTGGCAACCTCAGTCTTGACGCTTTGGCTCAGCTGTAGCAAATTTCTTATAGTTTGAACAACACATGGTGGAAAATGAACATTGCTCGATTGAGAGGCATGCAGAAACCGTTGTAGTGCGCGATTTGACTCGCGTAGAGCTTTGAGTTTCTTGTGAGCGGGCAGTTGGCAGTTCGAATTCCTTGTAGCCAATGTGAAATAAAAACGTTAATATCTTTGTTAGGAGTTGGTTTCAGTAATTTCCGTTGGGTGAATCGTGTTCTACGTGAAATTCTGATTAAGAAACATGTATCAGATTGTTCAAATTCGTATCTTGTCTAGTGGTCTATTAACACCGATTAAATGGCACATATACAGATCACGTCATTAGTATAGGCTAACTACCATTCATATTTATGACGGTATTTTTGCCTGATTCCATTAGTTTTTGTTCCAGTTTTGGAAGCTGCGTCATGTCGCCGTCTACTGGTATCATACTGAATGACCACATGGGGGATTTCACTGCTCCGTCACTGGTCGACTACCGAAACTTGCCCTCGGCACCGGCCAACTTCATTCGTCCGTACAAGCGCCCCGTGACCTCGATGAGTCCGATCATAGTTCTCGACGAGAATAGAGATGTGCGGCTTGCGGTTGGAGCAGCCGGAGGCGCACGTATTCCCACCGTTACAGCTCTGGTGCGAGTAGCTCAGATATACAAACTGTATTCATACAGGGTGTTCCAGAATTAAACTGCTAGACTGCATGCAGAGGGGTTGTTCTACACCGAGAAAAAAAAAGTCTTTTTGAGCTCTGAATACGATGTTCACTGTTCAGTATCGGCCGCACTGTTAGGTTCATGTAACCGAATTCTCGGTTCTAAGAACCTTAGCCTCGGTTCATGCAATCGAGCTTTCTATGGCCCTGGATCGACGATCAAATTCCGAACCAATTCCGATCAAAGTAGACATGCTGATGACTGATGGTCACCATCTACCATCAAACGTTGACAGGACGCACTATTTTTTTCAAAGTAAGATCAGAATGGATAGTGCCACCATTCATCATTTCCTGTCTCAGGAAACATTTCTGCATTTCATTTCTGTTGATTTTAAAATTAAGGAAATTAATGAGTTTAAGACTGATGACTCCCGACACTTTGATGATAATTGGTTCGGGAATTCGATCGTCTATCGAGACCTTACAGTTTGGTTTGATTTGAAAGGTTAGTTGCATGAATCGAGGGATCGGTTACATGAGTCGAACAGTGCGACCGCACTTCTTTTCTCAATGCGTCGATTGACACTTTTACAGTAACCCCCCCCCCCCCCCNTTGAGTGTTTAACCCTGGGATCTACATCTTTGAAGTGCCTCAACTTCACAGACAGAGTATGGAAAACGGAAAGCCTGTTACTGATTGGCCTAACGCTTGGAAACCTTCATTAGGTTTTTAAGGACCCTCAAATGAAGGGATGGTTTGAGTGATTGAAGACGCACTCAATTCGTTTGATTCACTCTTATTGTTGCTTAGATTGAAACTTCAAGACGGCAAATTTTTCTGATCACACATTGAGCGTAATTTGAGAAAAATAGTTTGAAAAAAACTCCTCGATCAGTTCGCAAGTTCGCAGCAAGTATAGCAGGTTGAAACCTTCGGAAGTTGGCGACGTCCCCCCCTCTCCACCCTATTCACTATATTATATACTTTATCGCCATATTCCGGTTCTCGAACCTTGATGAGGAACACTCGGAAAAAAAGACAATTAGACCTAGAGTCCAGACTCTTGAAAACATTGACAAGAAAAAATACTCTTGATTCAATCAGATTTTTTCTTGAATCAAAACGAAATCCGCTTACATTAAGAGGCTTGGTTCTTGATTTAAGCTAGATTCTGATTGAATCAAGAGTACTTTTTCTTGCCGATGTTTTAAAGAGTCTAGACTCGAGATCCATTGTGTTTTTTTTCTAGTGAAGGTAAAAGGGTGAGATATAGAGTACGCCTATACTCTTTTCATGGCGCTACTCGAAACTTAGTATTCGAAGTGTATACGTCTATTCCTACTGTCAATAGTTCCCGCGCACTTTGAGGAAAATAGAAAACGGAGTTACGTCTTCGTTCGAGATTATGGTAAAGTAAACTTAATGGTCCAGTTACACGATCAAATTGAGCCATAAAATTGAAGCTCTGATTGGTGGAAAAAGACCTGAGGTGAGGATGCGACCAATGAGAGGCCCAATTTGATGGCTCAATTTGATCGTGTAACTGGACCTTAACGAAAGGACCTGGACCTTAACCACGGAAAAAACGAGCTTAGGGTTGGGACCTACATGTTAGTGCTGGGCACTAACGAGGGTTAGGTCAAATGGAGCCAGCAAGTCAGAGGAGTGCTGAGCACTAAACAGCTCGAGGCTGGGTCACTAAGGAAGAAGTAGTGTCAAGCCCTAAAGTGACTTTGGAGCGAGCGTAAAATATGAAACGCCTCCGCCTGGACTTGAACTCGGGTTGCGCCGTTGGAAGACCAGTGCGTTACCACCAGGCTATCGTGACTCCGACGTCTCATGGGTGAATTTACACCTGTTAAGCGCAACTACGTCTCGCGGCATCTGATTAGCACTACTCATGTTCAGTTCCCACCTGTACTGCCTTCCGGTGTTGAGCTGTACAGCGCTTAGACGCCAGCCCTCAACTACTCCCCACTAAACGGCCAGTAGTGCTCAACACTAGTCTTGTTTTTTCCGTGACGGTCTGTCTCATGGGATAAGATCAACGATGTATAATGTACCTCTTGATATGTTCCAGGTTTACATCATGAACCTTTGGTACAACAAAACTATCAAAGAAGCCGTCGATTACCCGCGAGTTCATCACCAACTTACTCCCATGCGCGCCACCTCCGAATTCGGTCTTAAAAGGGTAAGTTATCTTGGACCAGTCGACCCAAAACATAGTAAAGTCCGTTAAGTTGGTGTTTGGAGACCGTTTTTGGTATGTGGAATGCCGAGAGCCTGACTGTGACTATTCCGACTAGGGTTGTCGAAAATAGGAGTAGAAACGGTAACAGCAGAAAGGGAAAATTAAGACAAAATCGGTGTAGAGATATTAAACAAAAATTACAGAAGAGAGAAAGAGAGGCTGTGAGAAACAGCGTGTGCAGAAGGACAGCTGATGCGCTGAAACTGACCGAGGTTGAAGAGGGAAACTCTGCAAGTACGTGCAAATACTATATATCGACGGTGAAACTACCAAACCACGTATCTCGTTTGCGGTGTTTAAAAATCTACGCTCGCATTTTATTTTTTTGAAGTAGACCAAATCAATATCATTCCTTGAAATTTTCACAGAATTTTCTCCGCACGAAGAGGAAAAATCACGGAAATTTTCGAGACTGGATGTTAAGTAGTTTTTCATTTAAAAAATAAAGTATGACAGGAAGTCTGCGACGTCGCAAACCGAGATACGTGGTTTCGTAGTTTCACCGTCGATATGCAAGTCACAGTGCGTGACAAGACGGAGCAAGGTAGTGGGGGAGAGAGAGGGGGGAGAGAGAGCGAGAGAGGAAGACGGTGTGAGGTCAGAAGGATAGCCCGACTCGAGGAAAGAAAAAACGCCTTCAATTGAGAATGATACTGTGCAACACACGGAAGCTTGAATAGTTGTATCATTTCATTATTGACGATAATCTGTTGGTTGGAGTCCGATTTGCGGAGTGGAGAGGCAGCAGGGGAGGGAGGGAGGAAGGAGAAAGAGAGAGAAAGATCTCACAATTGAGAATTTACAGTTTACTTCAAGAAATTTAATTTGATCTTCCTCCTCATGGCAAAGCCAAACACAGGTCAAATCGACCCACTTCGTGTGAACAACCTTACGCGTTGGATTCGTCTGATCTTGACAAACAAATTAAACACGCAGATAAATTATTCCTCTAGTTTGATGTTTGATTTGAATCGAGTAAACTCAGGTTTTCAAGTGTACTGGAGAAGTGAATCTACATATCATACACGAAAAACGTCATTACCTCACTCATGACTTGAATATCGAAAGTTTTTATTCATCTACCGTATTTCATATGGAGTTTCGAGGGAAATATTGTGGCGTTTAACTGTGTACTCTATCTAGTGGCTCATAATGTGTCTGGAAGAATATTTTTCCAACCACCTTTTCGAGATCCTCAATTTAGCATAGCTAGCTAAAACTGCCGAATGCTAGCTTTTATATAATTGTTCTGGCTTTTTTCATATTGTTTCAGAGTGTGGTAGAAGCTTTGAGAAAAGCAGGTCATAAGCTTGAGATGACTAAACGCGGGTTTTATTATTCGGCCATAACCGCAATCGCCAAAAGTGGTGGAAAGATGACGGCTGCTAACGACTTCCGGAGACCAGGAGGCCTGGCTGGTTACTAAATACATTTAAAAAATCGTAATGCAAGAAAGAAATCGTAATAATACAGTAAAAAATGAACCATTATCCCGGATGGATCTGAATCAGGCAGAAATATAATAAAGAACCGATTTCTCACCTTTGTTAACGTTAGACCATGACCTATTCTAATTGTATGGACTTGACCAGGGAATAAAATCATTCTAACGGTATTTTGAAATCACTTCATACTTGATGTATTACTCAACATATCAGCTCCAATAAAAATTTTTGTCAATTTTTCTTTTACAATTATTATTTTTTTATTATTATATTCATGATTGGTCAAAAATTTCAAAACAATCTCATATTAATGTCTCCACTATGGAGATCAATCTTGAAGTTCGGTTGAGATCTTACCTAAGTACAAATATTCCAACAATTTGACTTGAAAAGAAAAATTTCTCACCACTTGTCTCTCTAGACCCAACCTAACCGAACTTCCGGCTACCAAAACCTGCTCACAAAGCAAGATTCTATGTGACAGAAAGGAAAGAATTATAAGTGCCACAACGGACGGTCTTTGGACCTCACGGAAATTTGACGGTATTCAATTTTAAAGAGACTGGAGTTTCTAGATTTAGGTTGATTCATTTTGGTGAATCTCAAGGGCGGAAATAAACGTCTAGATATTTAAGCGAAAACGTTCACAGTGGAAAACCAGGTTGATCCAAACATTAAATAAATCTAGTGCTGCTAAAAGGAACTGTGTTGCATATAAACCCTACGCACACAGTTCCTTCCAGCGTAAATAAGCCATAATGAGTCACTCCTGCTTTACATGCGATATTTATTGTTTCATTCGGTTAATGTCTTTAACTCGATGAGATTTGGCGCAAACTACCTCACCATTATGAGCACCTGTTCAAATAAGGGAAAAAAAGCGTGCTCAATTTAGTATATTAGAGGAGCTACAGGAAAGCAGAACCAATCTGAAGAAAAAAGTTGAGGATAATGTTTATCAATCGCCGCTGAATATGATACGACAGAAAAATCACGCTATGTAATAATATAACATTTGCAAGGATTCCGTCACTTTTATAGGTGAGTTCATGATTCAGTATCGTCAATTTTTTATCTTTACTCTAAACTGTCGTCGTGCTGGAGAAAGCGGTAAATTAAAAGAAGAAGATTTGCAAAAATAGGTATAGAACTGTTCGACCGGAAAACTTCATTAAGTCCGTCCTCCGTTTTCCTTTGATAGACATCCACAGGACTATTTATCGGACTACATTTTGCAAATAGGAACTCTTATTTCCAGCTAACTTCAGAAACGACCTATGGGCCATTGGTTTGCGTATGCACATAAGTGCTTTTACAAATGAGTCAGGAATTGTAGTTCCTAATTTCTAAATAAAGTCCAATCGTTCCAGTGAGGGGGGCCGAAGAATTTTACCTCTAACTGTAAAAAAGAGGTCAATGAAAAATACTTAAATAAAGTAAAAAAACTCACTTGTGCATAAAATTTTTACTGGCGGACCCGTTTCGCCGGCTAACACCTCCGGCAATCTCAGCGCGAATCAAGGTGTCCACCAGTAAAAATTTTACATGCAAGTGATTTTTTAAAAAAATTTTAAGTATTTTTGGATGATATGTTTTTCTTGTGGGTGTCTACAGAATTTCATTGAAAAAAAATACTTGTTTATTTTACAAATATGTTATGCAAGACATCCGTGCATTAAAAAAAAAAAAATCGAAAGGTGAAATGTCGGTAGGTAAGGACACTATTTTAGAGCAGACAGCAGTGAGAGTGGTTCTTTCGCGGGATCAGGTGGACTTACTGCTGTTTCGTCGGGAGCGATGTCAAGTTTGGTGAATTTACTGTTCTCTCCGACAACCCTCGTAATTTTCAGGCAAATGCTGTTTTGGTGGAATTGTGTAGTCCATTTATCTTAGATTGATGACAATTTGAAAAAAAAACCAATTGGACACACCTGGTCTTTATTGTCCTCTTTGGTAATGAGGCAGTGTAATGAAATACTTACTCACATCGGCTATGATGACGTGAAAAATTCGTTTAAAATTGAATCAGTGAGTTCGAAAACACACAAACTCGGGTTTTTTTCGATTTTCACTTTTTTACGGTTTAGTAAAACTTATGGATTGAAGTATCTGCACGCAAAAGGAAATTTCGAAATTGCAATCGGAAGTGCTCGAAACAGCGACGGGGAAAGGGAAGAATCGAGGTATTTCATTGGAAATACCAATTTTTGGTCATTTCAAGGGAAACGGGTGATCATCCGATTTTGCGGTTTTCTTTTTTCGGTTCAGTTTACCTTGTACCAACAAGTTATATAAATATTCTAGCGTTATTTAGGTCGAAAAATATAAATTTTCAGGGCAGACTATGAAAAATCAGTATCCGAAAGTCGGTGAGAACGAAAACACACCAACTCGGAAATTTTTAAACGCTTAATTCTCTGTCATCAAACATGATGTATCGATTTCAACTTGGTGCTTTACAAAGTCTCTAAGTACTTGTTCTCTAACACCAAAAAGGTTTTTCTCACACTAACTTCTTCGCCAGCTGCGCAGTTATAGGTGTTTCCTGAACAATTTTTTTCCGAGTTGGAGTGTTTTCGAACTCACTGATTCAATTATAAAACGGATTTGTTCAGATTTTCTAAATTTTTCCCGTGCCGAAATGCAACCGCGACAAAAGTTCATCCACTCGCCTGCGATGCGACTGATGTGCGTATCCACTTTTAGAACTAATTGTAAACATTTGAAATTAAAATCGGGCGTGATGCCTCAAGAACTTGCTATTCTTCAGCGAAGTGTTTGCTTTACGAGCGGCGTGTTTTAATTGCATTCCCCGCCACATGTGTGCAACATTCTAAAACTTTTGGTCGGCATGACGAAACGCTTGCAGGAAGAGGGGGTAGGTCTGCGTTGCGTGACGCTAGCTACATAGACGCTTCGTTTTTTCACAACTAAAAAAAGCATAGTAATGACTGAGGTTTATTAGGTATTTTCCTCCTTTTTGGAGGGGCAAGGGGCTCGTTACGTATTTTTTTGGAGAGGTGCGTAAACCTGCAATACGCGTGGGTTTTAGGGGGAGAGGGGAAAGAGAGGGTAGAAATATTGCAAATTCTTAGTTTACACATTTGACCCTTTTTGGGAATATTCTACCTTATGAATTTGAGGATGGTTCAATTCTATGTTTTAGAATTTTTTAGTTTACTGTGCCTTATTCTTCTTTAAATGGACCGCGTTAAACAGCAAGGAGCCAAGCCACATCCGCTATTGCCAAATTTAATCGGGCATTTTAAGTTTTTACATGAAAACGGTTATGCGGATTTTTGGGCAAAATTCAGTGAATTTTCTCCATAATACAAAGAAAATTCCTTAAAATTTTCAAAGAAATCTGCATAGACCTTCTCTCGTAAAAAATGTAATTTCCGTGTTAAATTTGGCGATAGCTGATGTGGCTTGGTTCCTTTCTGTTTAACGCGGTCCAAATCATCGTAAGTACTGTATGAATTTCAAGTCTGATCTGACAGCCTAATTGGGTCCCTCAATTTGCTTCGGGCGAATTACTGTGATTTATCAGCCATTGCCAAATTGAACTGGGCAGTTCAATTTTTTCCAAGAGAACGTCTTTGTGCGGATTGCTTTGAAAATTTTAAGTAATTTGCTTCGTACTATGCGGAACATTCACTGAACTGTGCACAAAATTCCGCACAACCGTTTTCATGTGAAAAATTGTATTGCCTTATTAAATTTCGCCAAAGTTGATGTGGCTTGGTTCATTTCTGTTTAACGCAATCCGTATATACTATCCCTCTTGTATTGCAGGGAAAAAAAGAAAAAAAGAGCTTACGTTCTTTATAAAACGTTTCCTTGAATATTTTTCCTGTATTCATTCTGATCCACCCAAATACCAGAAATCTATTCTTAAGCAAAACATAAAAGTTAAAGTTCAGAATTGACTAAACAGCATTTCAGATATGTCATCTAGTAAAAAAATGCAGTTCGCTGAACACGGTTCACAACTTCTTAAGGAGTAAAATTCTGAACTTTTCATTAGCTTTTGCTTCTCTTTCTCCGGGAAAGTAATGACAGTATTCCTCATTTCAGAGGAAATATGAATAAAAGTGGTTTGCTTCTAAGGCTGATTATCGTGTCTTTGTCTCTTGGAGTGCAAAGCTTTGAGGATGACAATTCAACAACCGAGACCTCGTGTGGGTGCGGGGAGGAGCAAGACTCAGGGGGCAGCATGGGTGTTTTCAAGGAGGCCGCTGTTGTAACTATATCACAGATCTGCGCCCCTATTGCAAGGTAAGTTGAAGATGCTATGTACATTGTAACACCGGGAATTTTTAATGAAAGATCCGTCCGGCTTCTTTATGATGAAAGAAAATAAATTCCATTGCATCATTAAATGGACTGCATTTTGCTATTTGGACCTATAAAGTCTGGCTCATCTGAGAAAACACTTACGTGGCCACACTCACACTTAGGGAAACTAATGGCACATACGTTGTTTTTAAACCAGGCCGGACTTTATAGATCCAAATTGCAAAATGCAGTCCAAATCAAACGGAACTATGTGGCACGCAACTCCTATGCTTCCTCTTTGTTTGATTCATTTTTTACAAAGTTCTTTTTAGCATAAATACGTCCAAATGAAGTCAGGGTACCAGTGACGATTCTTGGAGTTGGCAGCAGTGTTGATCCTCCATTTAAATGTATGTAAAACAATCGATTCTTGGTGAGGCAGCTTGCCCCACCTGAAATCGATATTTTTAAAGGATTTAAATGGAGAGAAAGCGGTGTTGCCAACTTGCAGAATCGCCACTGTAGGGTACTACGTTGCCGTGCTAGAAGAAAATGCCATATTAGCTATATCATTTTATCACATGATTTGACAACCTTGATTTCACTAGAATCAGCCTAACTACATTCCATGTTGCAAAATCTTATCTCATGTTCTTACTTTTTTAAGAGGGAATAAATAACATAACGCCTTGACACTCAGGTAATTTATACTAGAAGGAATTTTGCTGAGTTTACTGTTATACGTGGACCGCGTCTAGCTAGAAAGTAACCGAGTCACATTCGCTAATTCCAATCTTAACTGAGCAATTTAATTTTTTACAATAGAGCGTATAAGCAAATTCGTTTGAAAAATTCAAGGAATTTGCTTTGTACTCAGAAGAAAATTCACTGAAATTTGCACAACCGTTTTTATGTAAAAAGTTAAAGATGAGAAAAAAGTACACTGTAACACGCAAAATATGGTTGTTGAAGAATAATTTAGTCAAGCTAATAAATTATTCTTCAACAACCATAATTTGCGTGTTACGGTATACTTTTTCCTCATCTTTATCATGACAGCACGCGAGATGCGTTTTTCCAGTTAAAAAATTAAATTGCCCAGTTCAATTTGGCAATAGCAGATGTGGCTTGATTCCTTTCTGCTTAACGCGGTCCAAGAAAGATATGCAAAGTGATAAGGCAACCCGCGATGTAGTTAGGCAGGTTCTGGTAAAAAAAAAAATCGTGAAATTATTATTCCATCACAGAATTTAAAATAGTTTAACGGGATGTTGGAGTTTTTTAGACAAGCCACACTCAAAAAAAAAAAAAAAAAAAAAAAAAAAAAAAACTCCTACATCCTGCTACCTTTAAAAAAAATCCAACATCCCGTCTTATGACCCGTGTGTCCACCGCAATCACACTGAAAAAAAAATCTCAGTGTATTTACTAAGAAAAGGGTAAAATTACCAAGAATTCAGGGTTCTATTTGATCCAAGTTTTTTCTTGGTAAAATTACCATTTATGGAATTGGTCGTTTTACCGAGAAATCTCGGTATTGAACTTTCTCGGTAATTTTACTGGACCTTGGTAAAAACGCCAATATTTTTTATCGACTGTGATAGAATTACTGAGATAAAATGGCAAAGTTACCGGGCATTGATTACCAATAAAAGTGGTATTCTTACCTGAAATAAAAAGTAAAAAAATTACCGAATACCGGTAAAATTACCAATAATTGGTAAAAAGAAGTGAGATGGTAAAGGTACCAACGGACCTTGGTAAAAACGCCGAGCACTTTTTTTCAGTGCAGTTTGTGTAAAATAGTTTCAATTTAATTTTCTTCCTTCAACTATATTTTTCTAAGGATAACTATTTCACACTTATTTTAAAGGGATATTTTGAAGCGCGGCGGGAACGCAGTCGATGCCATGATCGTAGCTACCCTTTGCGATGGTGTAGTTTACCCCCATAACGTTGGGCTCGGCGGTGGTTTTGTCATGTTATATTACAAGAAATCCGAGGACAGGATCTACGCGGTAAACGCTCGAGAGATGGCTCCTGGTGCAGCTTCGGCGGACATGTTCCACGGAAATACGACCATCACAAAAACTGGTAAGGGCAAATCGGTGGGAATGTTGAGAGTAGAGGCATTCACATCACAAGTTTCAAGTAGCTATTCACAGATTCCAGTAGAGTACACTTATACTTTTTTCCAAAATTAGAAATCCTTCATGATAACTTCAGGGGAGACGATTATTGCTAAGGAAAGTCTATAGCGAAGGTGAGCAAACATTCAAATATCGGTAGCTGGTAAAGGGCAAATGGGTGGGAATGTTGAGAGTAGAGGCATTCACGTCACAAGTTCCAAGTGGCTATTCACAAATTCCAGTAGAGCACACTTATACTTTTTTCCAAAATTAGAAATCCTTCGTGATAACTTCAGAGGAGACGATTATTGCTGAGGAAAGTCTATAGCGAAGGTGAGCAAACATTCAAATATCGGTAACTGGTAAAGGGCAAATGGGTGGGAATGTTGAGAGTAGAGACATTCACATCACACGTTTCAAGTAGCTATTCACAAATTCCAGTGGAGCACACTTATACTTTTTTCCAAAATTAGAAATCCTTCATGACAACTTCAGGAGAGACGATCATTACTAAGGAAAGTCTATAGCAAAGATGAGCAAACATTTAAATATCGAATGCACAACTTTGATAAAATACTGGTTTCATTCCAGCGTTTTGACAAAAAGCGGGTATATTACAGATATAAGCACATTCCAGCTATGTTTCCGGGTCAGGACTTTCTACTATGTTTTCGCACCATTCTTAGTTACTTCACCTTTTAATTTTTACTATTTAAAATTCCCGACTTTCATTTCTTCTCTTCACTCGAGCTTAAAACCCCACAAAAGCCCAATGCCGTTTCTTTTCTCTTTATCCGCCAGTAAATCATAATAAAGTTGATGACTCGATCGACGAGATTAGGAGAGCTGAGTAGCTGAAGTCACAGGATCAAACCGTGCTTTCAATATATCGAGGCTAGGTGATGTGATTGGCTCATTCGATGACTTGGACCAATCACTGCATTTGACCTTGATATATTGATGGCAAGGTTCGATCGTGTGACATATTCCACGATAATTTCCGACAAGTAATGAGAGAAGAAGGCTCATTCGCACCATACTTGACACATCTTCAGCGCATGTCGATCGAATACATACCCTCGCGTTACATGCAGACTTCCTATCGTACGATTTTTTTTAAACTGAACAATTCGCCTTCAGCTGCGTCTGCAGCAATTGTTGTTACGAATATGTTGTGCGTGCTGATTTTAGTTCATTACATACTCGACTCTCTGAAGGCGTTTTATGTGCGCAAGTAGCGCACCCTATTTGAGAACAATAGAAGTGAGATTGAATTAATTGCTCAATACCTACTTCGCTTCGTTCGTATTCCGACAGATTGCGCTACTTGCGCACATAAAGCGCCTTCACAGAGTTAAGTATGTAATGAACTAAAATCAGCACGCACAGCATATGTATAACAACAATTGCTGCAGATGCAGATGAAGGCGAATTACTTTTGCACAAAAAAACGCTTCAGAGAGTCAAGTATGTAATGAGCTGAAATCAGTGCGCACAGCATATGCGTAACAACAATCGCTGCAGACGCAGCAGAAGGCGAATTGTTCAGTTAAAAAAAAGAGTATGAAGGGAGGTCTACGCATGTAACGAGAGGGTAAGTATTCGATCGATGCAAATCGAACGAAAAATAAGAACGTGATAAACCGATCAACGTCGATTCTATGGACAAATAAATAAAAAAAAACGGATCAAAATTAGTAGAAAACTTGCATGCATTTACTGTAAAAATTTCAAATTGCGATAACCAGGCCCGCCACATCCCATCTCGGGCCCTGGTACCAATTTTCTGGCCCGGGCCCCTAGCACGGGGGGGGGGGGCCGGGGGGCCTCCCCCGGGAAATTTTTGAAATTTTAAATCTATTTGGACGCATTATGAAGCTCTTATGATGGAGATTTTCCATCAATTTCTGCAGAATAATTACGCCTTCTTGTTTACTTTCAGCACCAAAAACTTTCGAATTGTTGCATTCAAAACATCTATAAATTTTTTTTTGAGGGGGCAGATGATAATTTTCAATTCTATGGGGAGCCGGGCCCCCCTGGACTCCCCTTTTGTACGTTTATGGCAAGGGAGTTAAGTCATTGAAGTCGAGGATGCCCAGAAAGGAGCCTCTTAGCACCCGACAACGGAAGAAAATGAAACACAGTTACTAAAAATATCATTCTACATATACTCAAAATCTTGAAAATCTCTAAAAAAGTAAAAAAAATTTTAAAGTGCCCTAACGTGTTTTTGAAACTTTATTCACCTTTTGCGGAATTTTAGGGTAATTTTTTCACTTTTCCCTACAAGACAAGGGTTACACATGAATTCGTAGTGGTTTGTCACCTGCGTCACGGGCCCCTCCAGGGCCCGGGCCCCGGTACCAGGGACCCAGTATCCCCCCCCTTGTGGCGGGCCTGGCGATAACTCGAAATTAGGATCAGCTAGGATTTTGATTTTTCGCAACTATAAGTCCACACATACCATTTGCATACCCGCTGCAAACCGTTTTTGGGTAGATCTTCGTCGTATTTTTTGTTATGCTTCAAGACCACTGTGTAGTTACTTGAAATTTTGATGAGGAAAGAAGTTTTCATAAATTTCAAATTTTCCTCCTCACTAATAATTCATCAGCCCAGAACGGTTACGCCCAATCCAATTATCAGGTTTACCCGTCGGCGATGGAATCCTGCTTCAAAAAGGACATTTAAACGGACAATCTGGCGACCTTCCTCGGAGGCTGGCCCCAGCTCTGCAAACAGCTGTAATTAATGTGCAAGGCGGGCTTGGAGTTATTCTCCTCCTTCGCGGAGGAAAACAAGCCAATGTGTACTCAAATCTATGAAAGAGGTCATATTGACACATAGTGAAATTTTCCTCCATGAAAAAGTGTCCGAGCACACGGAAAGTGGCTACAAACGTAGTTTTCGAGGTAATAACGTTAATTGGACGTATTTAAATCAAAAGAGACTATATTCATTTTGAAATGGGCCCTATAAAGCATTTATTCTTATGGAGTTCAAGGCTCATGTTCACGGAAAAAACGAGTTTAGGGTTGGGACCTACATGTTAGTGCTGGGCACTAACGAGGGTTAGGTCAAATGGAGCCAGCAAGTCAGAGGAGTGCTGGGCACTAAACAGCTCGAGGCTGGGTCACTAAGGAAGAAGTAGTGTCAAGCCCTAAAGTGACTTTGGAGCGAGCGTAAAATATGAAACGTCCCCGCCTGGGATCGAACTCGGGTTGCGCCGGTGGAAGACCAGCGCGTTACCACCAGGCTATCGTGACTACGACGTCTTGTGGGTGAATTTACACCTGTTAAGCGCAACTACGTCTCGCGGCATCTGATTAGCACTACTCATGTTCAGCGCCCACCTGCACTGCCTTCTGGTGTTGAGCTGTACAGCGCTTAGACGCCAGCCCTCAACTACTCCCCACTAAACGGCCAGTAGTGCTCAACACTAGTCTTGTTTTTTCCGTGTTAGAATGGATATAGCTCTTCTTGATTTAAATGCGCCCAACGAAGCAAAATTCGTGCAGAAAGTCCACTGCATATAACCCACGATGGAACGTGGTAGGGGGAAAGAAATTTTGAAGTTCATTTCGTCTGATACAAAATTGTAAGTGGTGTTTCTGACAGAAAATTTTAGGGAAAATTTAGCAGGAAGGAACCATATCTGTGAGCACAGATTCTAATTCACCGATCTAATGAGGAGAATTAAAAGCGCATGAGTGATTTATGTTAAGTTGCCCGATGCCCAATGCGTTGTGGTTCGACAAGGGGACCGCCATTGGGCGGTTAGGTGTCGTGAAGCACGAGAGAAAGCTATGTAATGCGACGTATGGACGTATTTATGCTAAATGAAACTATGTGCTAGAAAAACTCCATCCCTCATTTTCTTGGGAGTAATTTCTTTTTCTATTTCTTCCTAGGTGGACTTGCAATGGCAATTCCTGGCGAGCTAAAAGGTCTATGGGAAATCTATAAAAGATTTGGAGGCGGAATTGAATGGAGCGAACTTTTCGGTGATACGATCGACCTTTGCAGAGAGGGCATTCCAGTCACTCAGAATCTTGCTATGCGCGCTAAAGAAAAGGCACCCGACTTTGAAAAATATACTCTCCTAAAGTGAGTGTTGCTTGTTTAAAAAATGTATGGCACGTTACAATGGTGGCGTTCAATGATATCAAACGAGGAATTCTCGGTGCCAAAGTGATATCACTGGATAAAAGTGAGACCCTTAAAAGTAATTATACAGTAAAACATGTCCGTGTTTATGGTTACTTTGGGTTACTTTTTTTCGGTTAGATCAACCAAAAAGGCTTGGTTGATCGACCAAATTTATGGTTGAATCGACTAAAACTGTAGGTAACAGTGAGGCATCTTGAGATAAGCTGAACTAATGTACTTATGTTTCTCGGGATGACACTCGGAGGTTGCAACTTTTTTTTTTTTTTTTTTTTTTTTTTTTTTTTTTTTTTTTTTTTAAATCTTTATTTCATTTCTCCTACTTTACAGTACTAGGAAATTTTACTTGAACATCTATTTACATAACTTAAGTCTAACTGGTGGATCAAGGACCTTAGTAATTACTAAATTAATGAGACATTAAAATAGCTTATGTGATAGCAGGTAGGTTGCAACTTGCGAGTAGCTATAGCGGATGAAACTATCACCAATATGCAAAGCAGGATCTAAATTCAACCAGCCCTGGCTGGCTGATTTTAACGTGGTTGTGAATTTTCAATCCAAAGATTTGATCGATGCAGACTGAAGATTTGGTCAATAAAAATCAAGAAAGGGCTGAAGAAAGAGTATTAACCGCACGTTGAGGTTACTTTGTGTTCTACTTCCCAAATCAACACAAAATGTCGGTTACTTTGTCTCACTGTCCGGGAGAATTGCAACATATCATATTCTTCCTCCGAGTTACTTGGACTACATTTTGCAATCAAGAACTAAAATTTCTAGCCCATCCGAAAACCCCTTCATGTGCACAGGGAAACTATTGGTACATATGAATTTTTAAACTAAGCCAAATATTGTAGTTCAAAACTGCATAATGAAGTTCATATATGAAATGTGAACTAGTCTAACTTTCTTCGATTCAATTGCTAGTTGATATGCCATTATAGAGAAATGCTGACGGACCCTGACACAGAGGAGCTGGTGGAAGAGGGTGGTATCATGCTCCGGCCAAAATTAGCCGATACATTAAAAGTGATACGACAGGAGGGCGGCGATGCGCTCTACACTGGGTCATTGTCAAAAAGCTTCGTGGAAGACTTGAGAGACGCTGGCAGCATTATAACAGAAGCGGATATGGCTAGATACACGTGAGTGTTCCCTGTAATACGGCATAATGGAATTAAAGGAATCGATAGGAAGTTTCTCTGTATATACCAGTCGAATTTGAAACCATTCTGGTGCACTGGAAAAAAACACATTGGATCTGGAATCTAGACTCTTGAAAACATTGACAAGAAAAAGGACTCTTGATTCAATCAGATTTAAGCTTAAATCAAGAACCAAGCCTCTTAATTTGAGCGGATTTCCTTTCGATTTAAGCTTAAATCTGATTGAATCAAGAGTCGTTTTTCTTGTCAATGTTTTCAAGAGTCTGGACTCTAGATCCAATGCGTTTTTTTTTTTGTTTTTTTTCCAGTGTGAGATGTTCTCAAGTTTGCGAACGTCCTTACACATTAGATTGTGATTACGCAAGGTGGGAGCAATTGCCGAATTTAACAAACTTCGATTGAATAATTTTGCCATCTCAACGATGTGTGACCGTCTATGGCTCAGAAACCTAAAACTAAAGAGGAAGAAAAACTAGGCGTTTTCGTTGAACTTTCTGTTCGTGGATTGAATTCAGTGCGGACAAACGCTGAAAAACCTCAAAAATTCTTTTTTTACGGTTCTCCTTGTATCTTCGTCGATACCTTTAAATCCCTGAAAATGCAATTGAGGAAGCATAGGCTGGGATCCCTAATTTATGAAAGAAAGGGCGCTGACTTAGATTATGCTAATTTTTAGAGTAACTCAATAAAACCAGTTTCCCATGCACTATGCAAGAAACTTCCACGAACCCTCTCATTCAAAATTAAGATTATACGAGATCTATTCTTAGCCTGGGAATAATATTTACTGAATCTTCGGTAGATATTGCCGATTTTATGAGAGCAAAGTTCACTTATAAACTTTTTTCAATTGTAGAACTGATCATGTTAAATTGTTCGCGTAATTCAGCGTGAAGATAGAGGCAGTTTCGGTTCCAGTGCCTCTCAAAGATGGAATGAACTTATACTCATCGCCTTTACCTGCATCCGGACCTACTGTTGAGTACATTCTGTCGTTATTGAATGGGATACTTCCTGGTGAGGACCTAGCCACAGACTTTGTCAAAATTGTTGAGGCATTTAAATTTGGATTTGGTCAGCGCACGAAATGTGGTGACCCTGATTTCGTTGATGTCAAAAATGTGAGAATATCTTCGATTTTTTAATTTTCTTTTTCGCACCATCGATAAGGAAGAAAATAATTCTTACTCCTACAATGCTCATTGTGAACCCTACTTCCACCTACTTTTCTAGTAGAGTTTACGATGTTACTTTTTGGTAACAATTATTTAAATCGGAACAATTATCATGGACCGGGGTACACTCTTCCGGGGACAAAATGATTGTTGACGTTTCAGGACATTCCGTCAACGATTCTTTGTCAGCGCAGATGTTTTGTCCAGTAGTTTACGTCTACGTGTAAAAAAAAACAACAGTGACTTGGTCCAAGCGTTATATTTTAGTCCACGTGTAAGATTGTGATGACAATATCAAAATGAGTAAATTGAGAGAGAAGGAGGTGTTGTTATGGTAGGTAACTCATTTCTTAAAGGAAATGTATTTTTCTTCTTTTGATTCATTTTTTTAAATTGTCATTGGTGAATACTTGGTTTTATTTCTATCCATAAAATTTTCGATATAAATTATAGCTATGTATACTATTTTTCAAATGGAAATATCACTTCATTTTAAAAACAATTACATTTTTGAAACATGGCAAATATTTGTAAAACCTTTTTCAAGCGATGGCATCGATATTAATTTCAATAAGCCGTAATTGTGTTAAGAGGAACTATACAAACATGAATAAAAGAGGGAAAAAACCAAGAAGCACGCAATCTTTGGTTTTAACCCATTTGTACATCGATCTTTTAGAGTCAAATACGTCTAATTTTGAGCGTTTGGTTGCGCGTAAACCACGCTGCAGCACAGTAAAAACACAAAATATAAAGGAAAAAATTAAGGCTTAGGAAATCATTAAATTTGACACGGAGCCACCTTAATATTTACAAAACACACTTTATATTTTCCTTTAACACCTATTTTTCTTCCTTCAATTTAAAGAGAATAATTCATGCATAGTGCAAATATTTCAAAATCATGAGTTGGAAAACGCTGACTCCTCGAGTTTCATATCAGAGCCAAACAGAGCGGAGCGGCACGCGGCGTGCTGCCAGCGCGACACGCGCATTGGCGCCTACAAACCTAACAGGGATACTTCACGCATTGCGCAATGCGTGAGGTATTCCTGTTAGGTTTGTAGGCGCCACGGCGCTTCGAGCAACTATTTCACAACAGAAGTGTTGCACAGTATCGTATGAAATTGAAGGCGCTCCAACGTATCAAGAATTACAGGCTTCCTTTAAGAGTACGGAGATCCGTTGAAATCGGTAAATTTTGTTTCTTACATGCAGGTCCTTGACCTAATGAGAGACCCGGAACACATCCAGCAAGTACAAGAGAAAATATCAAATCTGGCAACGTCACAAGATCCGTTCTACTACGGGGCAAATTTCTCAGCGGCAGCAGCCCACGGCACGGGGAACAGAGTGATTCTGGCTCCGAATGGAGATGCTGTTGTTTTATCGAGCACCATTAATTTGTAGTAAGTCATTTTAGTATGGTAAGATCATACTCGAAGTGGAAGTTCTAGGCAAGATCGATTAAGAGACGAAATTTACTTTTGGAAAGGTCTCTCTGAGCAACGTTCATCTCCTCTTTTACAAGCCACTGCTGCAATCTCCGATTCATGCCTTTTAAAAATTTGACTAGAAATTCGACTTTTACGCACAAAAATACCCCATGATACCACACTGGAAAAAAACACATTGGATCTAAAGGCCAGACTCTAGAAAACATCGACAAGAAAAAATACTCTGGATTCAATCAGATTTAAGCTTAAATCAAGAACCAAGCCTCTTAATTTGAGCGGATTTCCTTTTGAATTAAGCTTAAATCTGATTGAATCAAGAGTCCTTTTTCTTGTCAATTTCTTCAAGAGTCTGGACTCTAGATCCAATGTGTTTGTTTTTTCCAGTACAAGTTTCACAAAAATCGATCGAAGAATTGCCAAGATAGCGTTGTGGACCACACTCACCATTTTGGAATTTCGAATTATAAATATTCGAGTTGAAATTCCTATTCCCTTCAAATAATGACACCTTGTGGCAAGTTTCAGAAAAATCGATCGAACAGGAGCCGCATTTCGCACGATCTGTAGAACTTCGCACAGTGGTAAACGATACCGATCTATTCGCGTGCCTCAGTGCGCCTGCAATTACGTTTGATACTGTGCAATACTTCTGAGGTGGTATAGTTGCTCAGAGCGCCTTCCATAGCGTCGCCTCGACTTGATTGCCGCTGGTATTACACACTAGCGCTTGTGCAGTGACACATTTTCTCCTCACCGACTGTGAGGTAAAAACATCCATACTTCAATTTGCGACATTGCAAGTTTTTCACTGCCTATGTTATACGGGTGAACGGATATGAACACATTAAAATCCGCCGTGATTTTTCCGATAAAGGACAAAAAGTTTATTTTTATTTTTTGTTTATTTTCTTGTAAATTTCAGACTTTCTAACGTTGCCATTGTGATTTTTGTGCCAATTTGCCACTAGAAAGTCTATTCACACGGCTGTATCTCTTCCATGAAAAACACGTATTGCAAAGCGACTCGTGTTGATTTCTCACCTTAAACGTTAATGCAGTACTGGACTCCTCTTCCCTCTGCCCATGCAACAAACTCCTGACCCAGGCTCAAAATACACCCCCCCCCCCCAATTCCCCGAGTGCTATGAATTTTATGATCGGCCTAGCATCACATTTTTTTTTTTTCCATTTCACATTTGACATTCTCTTCCATATTTGTGCTACCAGTTAATTTTTGTTTCAGTTTCGGAAGTTTCGTCATGTCGCCATCAACAGGGATACTGCTGAACAATGAAATGGACGATTTTTCGCTGCCATCTGTCAACACCTCCCAAACCCAAACGTACCCTCCGTCGCCGGCCAATTTCATTCGGCCGTATAAGCGACCTCTTTCCTCGATGTGTCCCGTCATAGTCCTGGACGAAAATCGAAATGTGCGGCTTGCGGTTGGCTCTGCGGGTTCCGAGAAAATCATCACGAGTGTTGTTCTGGTACGTAGACATTAAGCCTCTACTCTGCCGTGATGTGGAAAAACGTCATATGAGCTTTCAGATGTTGTCAAATTGCATGCATAAAAGCCGCTTTTACAGAACTTTCTGGCGGTCTGCGACACCCACCCGACAAAGTCCCCTATCTTCCTACACTAGAAAAAAAACAACACATTGGATCTAGAGTCCAGACTCTTAAAAACATCGACAAGAAAAAATACTCTTGATTCAATCGGTTTTTTGCTTGAATCAAAAGGAAATCCACTTAAATTAAGAGACTTGGTTCTTGATTTAAGCTAGATTCTGATTGAATCAAGAGTACTTTCTCTTGTCGATGTTTTTAAGAGTCTGGACTCTAGAGCCAATGTGTTTTTTTTTTCCTAGCGTAAAGTCCTTCAGGGGGTTGCCACTTCCTCATTTCCTCTAAAACCTCCTGTCGCCACCCTCTCACTGGGCGTCCCCTTCGTCTCCTCCGAGGAGAGACCCAATCGAGCATCTTCTGCCAAATTTCCTTCCATGAAATGCCAATTGGTTGGAAAACTTGTGGCTATTTGTCTCCCAATTTGTCACAGAATTTCCTTCGCAATTTGATCTAAAATATCTGTAAATTTCACGGAATTATATTCTTAACTCTTCTCAAAAATAGTATTTTCTTGGAGAAAAATTTGGCATCTCTCGAATGTACATACGGCATTTTTCCTAAGGACGGCAGTGCTGATGTTCCACATTTACGAATAAGAGGGCTGTATTAGTGAAAAAACTAAGTTATATGTGTCAATTTCTGTGTCTTGATGCATCGAATTTTCAAAAGCACCAGCAAGTTCAAAAATTGTCTCGTCACCCTCATTCAAGTGGGCATCCAAAATAGCCACGATTTCGTACGCAATTTTAGTCGTAGAACTCGAGCTACAAATTGACGAAACCCAATACCTGCGTTACTACATCTTTCACCATTTAAAAATGCTGATATTTTGAAGTTCCTGGGCTTAAAAAAAACTTTCGTAGATCTTTGTTAATTTGCTTTTAGTATCTTCAGTTGGTGTTACTGTGCCTCAGAACATGAAATGACAACAACTAAAGTTGTTTTTCTCAACCACGAACTTTCAAAATATTATTTATTTTTCATTGGTGAAAAATGTATTTGCAACGCTGTCATTGCTAACACGAGCTTTAAGCTGAAGCTAAAACTTTCAATGGAGGCGTTTCTTTTCATAGGATTTTATTTAGGCTACATTTGGAAAAAATTTATGAGTTCCCCAAAGAAGGGTCACAAAAGGACTTTTTCTGACAGGCATTTAAAGACTGCTCAATTCAGAGATATAAACATGTTTCAGATTGCCATTATGAATCTCTGGTACAACAAAACTCTCGAAGAGGCAGTGAACTATCCTCGCGTTCATCACCAACTTTACCCCATGTCTGCAACTTACGAAGACGGTCTCAGCAAGGTGAGTTTTCATTTTTTGGGGAAATTTAATCATTACCTACTTACTCAATTAATCAATTACCTGGATCAATTCCCTGTTGCTTCATGTGCTTCACGCGACAATTCAATCTCGCATGCAACTCTGATCAAATTTTAGCCCGGTTTATTATCACTTTATATTTCATGATTCAAAATAATGGGTTAAACTTTGTCGTAAATCTCATAAGCTAATTTTGAATAAACACTTCAGAATTTCATTTCCATAATCGTTACGGCTCATTTGAATATTTTTTCAGGATATAGTCGACGCTTTGAAAAGTGCAGGTCACAAGCTTCAAAGGCTGACGGATAAATTGAATTACGGATCTGCAGCAACCGCTGTTGCTAAAATCGATGGTGAAATCACAGCTATTGATGACTTTCGCAGACCGGGAGGTTTTGCTGGATACTGAATGGCAACAATGTATCGTATGCATCTTGTACCCTAGTAATTCAAATAAATTCTTGAGTAGCTATTCGCTTTGTATCACTGTTTTGTATGAAATACGCATTCCTTGAATGAGATCTTAGAAAAAGAGAAGCCAATAATATTGGAAGGCAATTTTTTTTTAAGGAATCGATTTTTTTCTACAAATAAAAAATTGGATCGGAAATTTGGTATTTGAGTTTTCTAGAGAAAAGCCAAGAGGGTATACCAAATTATATGTTTTAAACTATTTTATTTGATTTTTCAGCAATAAAAGGCGTCACATAATTATACATTATATTAAATATATCATAATCAAATAAATCATATTTTGATCCATTGGGAGACTTGAACGTGACGCCTTGATGTATAGCTTGTCCTAAAAATATGCTTTTCGCACTGCAACTTTCAAAAATTCCTACTTCTTGTTGAGTTCAGTAGTTTGGACAGTTTTTCAATACCATTTTCGGAGATAATTCTATAAGGAATGGTATCAACACCCCAATTTAGATATTATCAGCACTAAAGGCCCTTGGACGATATCAAAGAATGATTTATATCAGACAATTTATTGACCTATACTTCACAAATCAACTTTTAGCTGGCGCCTGCTTGATTTGCGACATTTTATAATCACATTGTTATCAAAACCTCTTGATTTGATGTAACTATTCAACCTGAGCAGGCTTCATACTCACCCATACCCATGCACTCTTGTATTGAATCTTTGATCTTGGATCTTTGAAAAATGACTTGACTCACCTGGAACAAATACAAGAAATAAAATGAATGAAGGGCTAAGGTTCAGGCCTCAAACTAAAAAAGGTTCAAAAATTAATATAAATATTACTTGAGGTTATTCAAAATCATTTTGAATATTCCCTTTTTATATGAGAACATATCTTCTATTTAGGATCCGATTTAGTAGAGTATCCCTTTTCCGAGACAAAGATCACATAAATCTTTCTGTCAGATGACCGAATCTCTTTGCTTGAAAAAACGAAATTTTACCAGACAGGAGTTTATTTAATGTCACCTGTAATGGTCCGTTCGCGATACTGAAGGTCCAACTCTCTCACACGAAAACCAGCTACTGAACAATGAAGGCCATTCTTAGACTGAGAAAAACATTTCAAAAAATTGAATCGTTGCAGTTCAGTGATTCTATGAGGTCGTCATTTGCACACGCAAGACCATTACTACATTTCAAACTAAAAAACCTCTACCCGCAAATTGTACTTTCGGCAGGAGATTCGTCGAGTTAAATTGATCAAATCTGTGGATTGAAAATCAGGCTCGAGCCGCCAGGATCAGACCTGCAAGCTAATTATTGAAATTGATAAATAAGGTGATAGACAAAGATGACATAGTGGGTACGGAACGATCCTATTGGTTGAAATGGGTGGTTCCTATAGACGGGAGGAGAATGATGGACTAAATAGGATCTATAGTAAATTGCCGTTAGTTAGTCTATTGCCATCCTCCTTCTTGCAATGGAATCGCCTTCTTCCATCGATAGGATCCCTTCATATCCATTTTGTCTTCTTTGTCTATATTTTTGTCCAGTAATTTGAAAAATCTGGATTATTGAACTGGAGATAGCCTAAAAGCCACTCGAAAGTCGCAATCTCCAAATGGTATACGAAAACAAGAATAAATTAGTTCAGCGGGACTCTTTATTCATCCCCACAAGTATCAAAGTAACCTGCGCTTTCGTGCGATTTAACCAAACATTTGGTCGATCAACCAAGTTTTTTTGGTTCATCCGACCGCAAAAAGTGACTCATAGATACTGGACGTAACTACAGAAACGGACATTTTTAACTGCGCTATAATTCTCGTAAAAAAGTAAATTTTTCGAGGCAATTCAGGAACCTGAGAATGAACTTACGTTCCTTCTTCTAAGAAACGACCAAGTCTGCTCACTCTCAATTAAAGTGAAAATACTTTTTCTCCGGGCGGGCTCAGGAACTGCAACTTCCGGTCACAAGCCCGGTCGGCGAAAGTAGTTCGAGGAAGCGGAAAGGGGTCAGACCGCGACCGGGGACACCGGATTAGGACGGACGGAGCGTCGTTAATTTATATTAAAGGAACGCGGGAAGGGACCGGGCCGTCGGAGGGGGAACGGGGAACGGAACGGAAGAGAGTCCGGTGAAAAAAGGACGGGACTGAGACGCTAAGAAACTCTGAGCTTTTGATAGGCCTACACGAGAGCTTTTAATTAAAAATGAGCTGCACCAAAGCCGACCTTATCGGCAAGATGCCACGTCCAACCCCGTCCTCAAAAAAGAGAGAGAGAAAAAAAAGAAAAGTACTTCTCCGACGAAAAAACGTAACTACATTTCGATGTTGCAAAATTTCCGCTAGCGAATGGAGATGTTGCGTGTGTGAGGTATCTGCGATTTGACAATTGATTCTCATGTAAAAATTGGCGAGAAACACGATGGTCCCACTGGTTTTCTCTAAAGTCAACTCCCAAGCTCAAAAAAAGCTCTCAAGTTGAGGCCAAAATGGAGGGGATATCCCACGCTATCCTGAGAGTCCACCTCTACACCAAGACAAACTCTCCATGCAGAGATAGGGAGCAAATACATTATCAGTGATGCCGTGTTTTCAGTTTTGGAGTCCCCGAATAAAGTGGCAGCCCTGTCAATGTATTTGCTCCCTATCTTTGCATGGAGAGTTTGTCTTGATGTAGAGGTGGACTCTCAAGAAAGCGTGGGATATCCCCTCCATTTTGGCCTCAACTTGAGAGCTTTTTTTGACCTTGGGAGTTGATTTCAAAGAAAACCAGTGGCACCATATCGTGTTTCTCGTGAACTTTTACATAAGAATCGACAGTCAAATCGCAAATTCCTCACACATGCAACATCCCCATTGCACTTTTAGCGTCTCGATCCATGAGCCTAATCGAGCGATAATAAGAGTTAGAAACTGTGTTTGCCTTCAATTTATTGTGTATGCAATTTCAGCTACCCAGGGTTTGAAATAGAATCGCACTCACTGGTTCATCTCTTGCTAATTGGACGTATTTCTGTCAAACGGAACTATGTGCATTAAGACGTGAGTCCTGTTATATGCATAAATTCTTATGAGTCTCAGGGCTCATGTCTTAATGCACATAGTTCTTTTCGGCAGACATACGTCCATTTAGTAACCGAGTTTGATAGAAAGGCACTATGTATGCCTAGCATGATGCATGCCTATGCATGATGCTATTAGTTTCTCTATGCAGATAGATGCATTTACGAATGGGCCAGAAATTGTCCAAACTGGTCGCGGTAGACGCACAAGTCGTATAGACATGTAAGTTGGAATTTTTAGCCAATACAGCTTTCTGGATTTTTATGGTTATTTTGATAGTTGGACTCTCTTTTGCATTTAGAAACTAACATTTCTGACAGTTAGTTGCAATTTTTAGCCAACACGCGTTAAAAAATCCAGTGAACTGGATTGGCTAAAAATTCCAACTAACTGTCAGAAATGTTAGTTCCTCAAAACAAAAAAGCGTCCAACTATTCTTTGAGATGCGCTTCCTCATCCATATAACTCTACGCTTTCCTTGTGTCATATGAAAATTGAGTCACGTCCTTTTTTCAAAAGCAGAGAGACAACCTTTCTGGATACTTCTAAGGCCTTGTCTCCACGAGCCGTTTCACGAGATTTGTCCCAGCGGACTGATTATTGAAATTGATAGACAAAGCTATAGACAAAGAAGACATAGGGAATATGGAGCGATCCTATTGGTTGAAATGGGTGGTTCCTATCGACAAAGGGAGAAAATGATAGAATAACAGTCGGGTTTCTCGTGAGTTGCCGTTAGTTAGTTAATTACCTACCTTCTATGTCTGTTGCAACCACCCGGTTCCACCAATAGGATCTCTCCATACCTCTTTTGTCTCCTTTGTCTATAGCTTTGTCGATCAATTTCAATAATCGGCCCGCAGGGAAAAATCCCACTTACGAAGTTGGGAAAAATATTGAGTTAATCAATATTTTTCCCAGTACCAAGTATGGCACTTGTACCCCTAGGACCCACTGAGAGAAGAAGAAGAAGTGAAAACGAATTGTGCGATATTTTATTCATTACTACATTGTTAATGTTTGTTTAGTTAAAATAATGTGTCTAATTGCCAATTGAGTGCAATTATTATTTTAATCCCGGTTAAACACTCGACTTTAACCAACTTATCTTCCCGCGAAAACTAGTCGCAGGACTGTATGAGCCCCGTCCCGTGGAGACGGTAACTGGGAAATATCCCAGAAGTTTCATTCCTGCGATTCGAACTTGGGCCAAATCCCATGAAAACGTCCCGTGGAGACAAGGCCCGAGAAAGAATCCGAAAAAAACATCACGAGAATCCAGTGACGCGTTCTTTGAACTGTCGCTCGAGGAGGAGCCAGGAGTCAAATTTGATTTTTGATATTAAATTTTTAATAATCCGCGTCCCGGGTCGCGAGAGCAGAGAGAAGAGCGAAATTTTCACGCCGTCAATCCACGGTCCTCATTGAATTTCGCAATCAGACTCCGCTCGTGAAAATATTCAGAAAACGTTGAGGACCTTTTGTCCCCAGCATTCCTTTCCCTGCTGTCTCGCCCGTTGCTCTTTCAAATGCGACTTATTTTCACGTAAATTCACGGAAATTTACAAGGAATCGTCTCGATTCATCTTTGTCGACCCGATGTCTTGGTCCTCTGGAAATTCGGGCGCCGCAAACTGCTATACTGCCGTGCTAAGGAAAAACGCCGTATGAACCTACGTGCGTTGCCAAATTTATTTTGGTAAAATACGAATTTTCGGGGAGACTTGTAAACATTTTCCGTCCAATTTTTCACGGAATTTTCTTCGAAATGTGATCTGAAGTATCAGAGAATTTCAGGTAAAAGTATTCATTATGTATTCATTATATCCTATACTCATCTTGAAATTTTTTCCTGAGTTTTCTGTTATTATAAGCTTCCACTTAAACCTTGGTTCGAAGGTCGAATCGAATACCGAAAAAGGGGCGAAATTTTGGGAGGCTCTTTGGCAACTCTTGGGTATTCACACGGCATTTTTCCTTAGCACGGCAGTATACTAAGGAAGAACGCCGTATGATTATTTGCATGTCGCCAAATTTCCTGTCAGAAAAGATTAATATTTGGAGAAAGCTGTGAATATTGTTCCTTAGAATTTTCAGACACTTTCGATCAAATTACGAACGAAATTCTTTGAAAAATTGGAGGAAAACTACCTATTTACAAATTTTTCGGCAAATTTGTGATTTGTTGAAGGGAATTTGGCAACGTCTGAAAGCTCATACGTCGTTTTTCTTTAGCACGACAGAATTAGAGTGAGTCAATGAGAGACAATGTCGATTTTTCAAGTTGGCAAGACTGTTTCCTCCATTTAAATGTCTGTTAAACAATCGATTTTTGGTGAGGCAATTTGCCTCACGCAAAATCGATAATTTCAATGAAGTTGGAACTAGAAGAAAACCAGTTTTCCCAACTTTCAATATTGCCACCGATGAGAGAGGTAGGACTTGATAAGGAAGTTTAAAAACTTAACCTGGGTTGACACAAAACACAGAGATCTGAAAGTGACTCCATCAGTTTTCTCGTTGAATTCCCTTTAAGAGGTACTTTTGAATACATATTATGTGATAAGATAAGCATACCATTTCGTAATTTTTATTTTGAAAAAATCATACCTAGAGTATGAAATATGGAGTAGGATTTTTGGGGGGAAAATCAGACCAGAAAATAAAAATGAACGCTGTTACGAATTCGTCTTACCTGATATCGCGGTCTAATTTTCCTTCCAGTTTTAGAACAGTTTGTACCCATAATTACTCTAGTTCAGACCTTGCAAAGTGCCCATTCCAGCTTACGCGAATCGATTTGTGGTGCCTCCTGGTAAGTTTAAATTTTGGTGAATGTTATTTTCTCCCCGGAAAAGGTCAAATTCAACACGAATAATAAAACTATACAAGCACGTTTCTGGTAGTGTCACTGCGGGTTTCAGAATTGAAACAAGGCTGCAAGCACGAGCGAATGAGACCCATTCTAAGACCAAAGCACCTCTCTCTCGAAGCGCCTTCGACGAGGCTGCTGCAAAGTGGCGTGGCGTGCTTTGCGATGTATCGATTGTTATGCCATTTAAACCTATGGAAAAGGATCGATAAACAGGGTGTTCGCAGCGAACACCTTATTAATCGATTCTTTACCATATGTTTAAATGGGATAACAATCGATACATCGCAATTCACGCCACGCCACTGCTGCTGCAAAATAAACGCGGGGACGCAGCGGGAAAATGGACAATAAACCGGCCCCGAGCGGGGGAAAACTAGGCGCTGAAATCGCGAAATGAGGAGTCTACCTTATTAAAAATGAGGCCCGCTTCTTTGCGTGGACGGGCCGGATTAGAGTACAACAAGTTGTGCAAATATTTGCCCGGTTCGCCTTCCAATATTGCACTGCAAACAGCACTACACGTTAGAATAGTTTCGCCGAGAATTCATTTGCACACGTTGACCCGGGCTACAAAACTGAGCGGGAAATCTGACTTGGACGACTCTTTTTCGAGCATGAAAACAGCTCTTAGGTCTCTGTTCGTGTGCATTTACTAGAGGGTTGGCTTTTTGAATTTTGCACGGCCCACCCTTAGAAAACACGCCGTACTCTCAGAGAACCGCTTCTTAGACATTTTTGATAAAATGACAGGAAGTGGGCTCATATAAAAAATAAAAATCATATTAAATTCGCAACTTGTCAACTAGCTTATTAGAAACCTGAAATTCGCCTTCAATTAGCTGGCTATGCCAAATGACTGTCTTGATGCACTAATAGTTGTATATCACAATTTTGCATTGACATTACATGGTGTGTTGAAGGCGCTCTTCTTTATTCTATCTACTCTCGTTGAAATCGGGAATCGCGAATTTAATAAAGATTGTTACCGTAATAATAACGGAGAAGGTAGATCTTTAAAACCAAAAATGACAAAAAACAGAATTTAGATATTCTTTAAAGGGGAAAATTCACAACAGCCAGCAGATAAGGTACATATTTATCCATTCTGATACATTACCCCTCTTTACAATTTCACGTTGAACACAATACCCGCAATAAAGATTACTGTCTTTAACCCCTAATCCAGATATAAACGTTTTTTGACACTGGTTTCGAAAAATTTAAAATTCCTGCTCACGAGAGTAACCAGTATACGCGCGTCGAATCGCGCATTACATTTTCGGCAGACTTTTTAATCGATCAGTGCTCCTGCCTCGACCTACGAAAGTGATGATAGCAAATTGAAACATCCTGATTCATTAGGTAGATACATTAATTAGGAGCACAGATAGGATAAAAGGAGCGCCTTCAACACGCTGCGTAGTTTCAATGCAAAATCGTGATACAAATATTCGTGCATTACGACAGTTATTTTGCATAACCGGCTAATTGAAGGCGAATCTTTGGTCTGCAATGGCCCAGTAGACAAGTAACGAATTTAAGCAATGTGATACATGTTTTTCAACCAAAATTTCACGTTAAACACGATTCGCGCATCGAAAATTACAGAATTCAACTCTTATAATCTGGATGTGAACGTTTTCAGTTTACATTAATTACAAGAGTAGATAGAGTAAAGATGAGCGCCTTCAACACACAATGCAATTTCATTGCAAAATTTTGATACAACTATTCGTGCACCACGAAAGTCATTTTGCATGGCCGGCTAATTGAAGGCGAATCTTTGGTCTGCAATGGCCCAGTAGGGTTGTTAGGAGTCACTTTCGATAATCTTTGCGGAAATCATGTTCTACGTGACATTTTTTGTTCAATTCGACCAAAATGAATGATATAATCAAAATGGATCAACCGTGTATTGTGTTCCATTAGCTGTATTTAGAGAACACATAAAGTACTATTTTCACTCTGTGCGGTTGAACCGTATCCACTTCTTTTCGATGACAACCAGGCAACCACGATAAAACGCGAATAAACACGAGACTTGAGGGGGAAAGAGGGGGCTTTTTCCCCGGGAACACAAAGAGACACGAGAAAACCGTCAGCGGTCATTCCTTTTTTAGTGCTTCTATGGACACTACTTTCTTACCATTGTCCTCGCTTTTATTCCGGATATCTGAGTGCCTCTCAAATAATCAATTTATTCTCAATATTGAGAGGCAGGCAAACTCATTTCGTCGCAAAAAGGAACAAACATGGTGTAGCTTAGTGTGATGTACGGGATTGATTTACAAAAAGGAAACGGGATCGCACTGGAATGAGAGAAACCAAATATTTCGATGGATTACATTCTTTTTTAGAGATGTACTTTTTGCTGGTTTTAGGTATTTCCAAACATTAGTCAAAAGAAAATCACAAGAAGTATGGACAAGAGACACTCATTGTTGGTCATCTCATAAATGGTACATTCCTCCGGAAAATTTGCCAGTTTTTTTCTTTGTTTGTGGGGGGGGGGCGAAAAATGTCTTGAAAGCTGTTAGTACTCCAAGTGAACAGAGGCAATAGTTCCTATCCTCCTGTTTTTAGGTACACATTCATTTTGGGGGGAGGGAAAGAGGCGGAGAAATAATGGCCAGTTTTGATAAATTTTAGAGCACTGTCCGAGATTTTTAGACATTTAGCACCTACTCCCTAAAATTCAGCTAAAATGGCTTCCTCGATAATATATGCAAGTCTGAGTTGACATGAGCAAGTCTCAGGGGGTGTCTTTTTATGGTTCAAATTCATAATAGAAAAATAAATAAATAATGGGATACACAACTTCAATAGTTGATGAAATTAATTCAGTTTCAGATAAAAATTTCTCAGGGTGTGTGCAACCCGTAGTTTACCTCGGATTGCGTCAAAGGAAGAAAAGTCGGCCAAAATTTCAGAGGGAAAATTGAATTAAAAGTAGTTTAACCGCAAATAGTCTTATACTTTTTATATATATATATATATAAAGTCGCTTTATAACGCACTCTGGCGTTCTACGACACCCAAACGCCACATATGCCTGTCTTCCCAGAGGTTATCGGGCAACTGACACCGCAACATCTCTTCGTCAACGCCCTGCCGCCAACCCTTTACGGGACGTCCCCGTCGCCTCTTCCCAGGTGGTGCCCAATCCAAAACTTGTTTGGGCAACCTCTCCTCCGACATTCTTTGCACATGTCCATACCAGCATAACTGCCTGGACATGACGTCGTGCACGATATCTTTCTCAACCTTCATCACCTGGCGAATTCTCTCATTACGGACACGGTCCCGTCTCGAAATGCCGGCAGATCGCCGCCAAAAATCCATTTCAGTTGCCCTCAACATTTCTTGCGTTCTTTTCGTCAAAGGCCACACTTCACTACCATAGAGCACGATACTTTTAACGATGGCGTCATATATCCGGTGCTTGTTTGCCTTTGAGATGCTCTGATCCCAGAGCACCCCGTTCAGCATCGCGATGGCTCTCCTGCCCTGGATGATCCTGTCCTTAATTGCTCTATCCATCCTTCCATCCTGATCGAGCCAAACACCGAGATACTTATACTCGTCACACTCTTCGATGCGCCGTCCATCCTCAAGCTCTATGCTTTGCCGCTGATGCGCTGCTCCCACGACCAGCTTCTCCGTCTTGGACACACTAACGTCCATGCCCCATTTCCGATATTCTTCGACCAACTTCCGCGTCATGTAATCTGCATCTTCTTCATCTTGAGCTACAACGATCTGGTCATCGGCAAAGCATAGGGTATAAAGGGTCTGCCCATCAAGGAGGGGAACGCCCATTCCCGCAACCTTATTTTTCCATTCTTTTAAAACGTGCTCTAGGTATACCTTAAATAGTGTTGGTGACAAACAACAGCCTTGTTTCAGCCCTTTTGTGACGAAAAAACCTCCGGACAACTCTCCACGACATTTAATTCTTGCTATAGTCCCGTTATAAAATAATTTAATTGCCCCCACAAGTCCTTTGCTAAAACCCCTTTTTTCCAAGGCTTCCCAAAGCTTCACTAACGGCACGCTGTCATAAGCTTTCTGAAGATCCACAAACACCAAGTGCAGCTCCTGGCTGACCGCCCTTTTCTTCTCGAAGACCTGGGTAATGGTGAACAAATGGTCGACGGTAGACCTACCGGCTCTAAACCCAGCCTGTTCTTCGGCTTCCTGGCCGCTCCAAACCTCCTCGACCTTTGCCTTGAGAATTTTACCGTAGACCTTGCTCAAGGTTCCTGTGACCGATATACCTCTGTAGTTGTCGCAATCTTGCTTACTACCTTTCTTATGACTGGGAGTAATCCAAGATTCCTTCCAATCCTTTGGTATTTCGGAACCGTGCAAACAGTCTTGCATAAGTTTCCGAAGATGTTCAAATAGTTTACCGGTACCACATTTTATCAACTCCGCCGGTATACCCCCAGGTCCAGGAGCTCTGCGAGTTTTCAACTCCCTCACAGCCTTCACTACATCTTGGAGCTGGATCTCCACGTTGGAATCTTCTTTAGTGCTTATGACTCCGCCTTGAAACTCGGGTCGCCTCTCCGTTAATAAATCTTTAAAATAGTCCTCCATCTTGTCAATTGGTATCGGAGATATGATGTCGCGCATTTTATTTCGTCGCAACCCTTTGATCACTTTCCAGCCTTCCGTACTTTTCCGGCCTCCAAGGTAGGTATTTATCTTCATACAGCTTTCTTCCCAAGCCTCATTCTTCTTCCGAGTGATGACCCGACGGACCCTTGCTTGAACCTGTTTGTACATGATTTTATCATCCAACTTTTGAGAAGAGAGAAACTGATGATACCTATTCCTTTTTACATTTATTTCCTCCTCTACCTCCGCATTCCACCAGTACGGTTTTTGATTATCATTTTTTGGATCAGAAACCCCCAGGGCCTCCGCTGCCGCCGAGTGAACGCTTTTCTTGATAAACTCATACCGCTCTTCCGTACTGCCATCGCACGTATCTCCTAACTTTTCATCCAGGCGCTTTGCGTACAGAGCCTTGACACTCGGGTGCTTTAGGCTATCGATGTTATACTGAACTTGATGTGCGCGTTGTCGCTCCGGTTGCTGATTGTCGCCTTGATCGTTCTGCGACACACGAGCGGGAAAGGCTACATCCGCTCTGAGGAAATAGTGGTCACTACCGCAGGAGAGTCCTCTACATACTCTCACCTGCTGGATCTTAAGGTTTGTCACCTGTTTAACGAGCACGTAGTCAATGATGGATCTTAAGCCGCGAGTAGGTTGGACCCAAGTATATTTGTGAATATCCTTGTGTTGGTAGAACCCGTTCAACACTTTTAATTCCCTCTGCTCGCAAACGTCGATAATGCGGCTTCCGTTGTCGTTCACCGTAACTTCACCGAACGGGCCGACGACTTTACTGTTCACCCGGGATCCCGTTCTACCGTTTAGATCTCCCAACACAAGGACTTCCCTCCCAGGTCCTACCTTCACTACCTCCTCGTCCAGTTCTTCAAAAAACTGATCCTTAAGTGCAATGGTAGCATCATCATTGACCCCGTATACTCCCAAAACAGTGACTCTGTGACCGTGCAATGTTAGGTTCATCTTAATCATGCGAGCGTTGATGGCCTCCCAGTTCTTAATATTTTTTCGAAATTTTTTGCGGATCAGAATTGCGACACCCTGTTGTGCACGCTGATGTTTCGGCACTCCACTGTAGAATAAATCGTAGTCCCCAAGGCTCTCTGATCCGTGGCCTTTTTTCTTTGTTTCCGTTATTACCGCCAAGTCGATCCCGTTGTTCTTTATCTCCGATACCACTTCCGTCAGTTTCTTGGAAATGCCTTGCACATTCCAAGTACCAAAAGCGAGTGTCGTTTTCCGTAATCTAAGTCGAAGAGTCCGTTTGTTTCCATGATTACCGAGGCATATGTTATTGGGTTTTTTGACATTGTACATTTTTTCCAAGGATCGGGGAGTCAGCCCGATGCCCCAACCCCCAACCTGGAGGACCAGGGTTTGATTTCGGAGTTACCTCTCCTAGACAGGTTGCTTCCACCACAGCTAAGAGCCCTGTCTACCCACCCCCTTTGAGGCAGGGGCTACCAGCTGGGGTCCGCAGGATTGCTAAACCTGTGACAGTATAGTCCCCCATACGGTCCCTTATACTTTTTTCTTCCAGAAAAGTAAAGATAAAAAGTCAAGTTTATGAAGGAAGGAGTTAACCGTTTCTTACTTATTAAGTCAAACTAAGAATGAAACTTCAAATCTCCTTTCCTAACGTTCAACTGGGACGCGGACTTATGCTTTTCTGCAAAACATGTTCTATACGGACTTATTCCTGCTAAGAGGAGCTATGAGTATAGGGTTTGCGTGTAACATAGTTCATTTTAACATTTATACGCTCCAATACTCAACAACCCAAAAAAAAACTCTCAATACCTCTCTTCGACTCTTTTTGAAAGGATGACTTCCGTAGCTAGAACAATGAAAATACCTCCAACTTTCTCTCCTCTACCCAGGAGTATTGTTTACAACAGGCGTATTTTTTAATTTCCTTTTGTAAATGGAAGTTACACAAACTCCAGACATGAGGCAAGACCAAAAAGAGCGAGGCGATGCGATGGTAATTAAATAAAAAACTCATAACCGAGAGACTCAAGAGTCTCTTCGTTACATGCGATGTTATTCGGTCTGAAAAGGTCTGCAGCTTTTCAAGGCTGAGTTGAAAGCAAAGGGCCTTACAATTTTGAAGTTGCCGTATCATGCAACTGTTAATTAAAATTTACTTTCAACGAATAGAGAATGTGTTTTGGTCTATTTAATGCAGTGGAAATTTTGCAGATAACCAACACTGGTTTTCCTCCATTTAAATCCATTAAAAAGATCGATATTAAGTGCGAAAAATCTAAAAAAGATAAGACAAATTTTGAAGGAAACTCGATTTCGAAAATTTGATACTTATGGCTCTCTTCGGTATCACAGCAGTATACTGACGTGCTACGGAAGAACGCTGTATGAACATTCGAGAGTTGCCAAATTTCCTTAGATAAAATGCTCATTTCTGCGAAACGTTGTGAATGTTTCTCCTTGAAATTTTAAGGAAATTTTAGGTGAAATTGCGAACAAAATTATCTGAAAAATTGGAAGGAAAATATTTATAAATTTACCAGGTTTGTATTTTATCAAAGGAAATTTGGCGACGCCTGAAGGTTCATACGGCGTTCTCCCTCAGCACGCACTGGGAAAAAAAAACATTGGATCTAGAGTCCAGACTCTTAAAAACATCGACAAGAAAAAGTACTCTTGATTAAATCAGATTTAAGCTTGAATCAAGAACCAAGCCTCTTAATTTGAGCAGATTTCCTTTTGATTTAAGCTTAAATCTGATTGAATCAAGAGTATTTTTTCTTGTCAATGTTTTCAAGAGTCTGGACTAGAGTCCCTTTATGCTGAGAGTCAAGACAATTCGGCTCATGGATGTCACAAACGGGAATAAAGATTACAGAAATTGAACGTTTTTCGTAATCTTTGATCGGCCCATTCTGAAATGCCTTTTTCCGTTCCTCCTCTCATTCCGTTTGTTCCTTGCCGAACCCGTAATTCCCTGGTCCATTCCAGATTATAATCTTTGCAATTGGTGAAAATGTAATCTTTATTCCCGTTTGTGACACTGTGGAGGCCTAAAATACGGGAACCAATCAGAAATGGATTCAAATTGTCTTGACTCTCAGTATAAAGGGACTCTAGTCTGGACTCTAGATCCAATGTGTTCTTTTTCCAGTGCAACATGGCAGTACAGAGTACACTTTCTAGGAAGCCTCTTCACCCTTTTAAGGAAATATGGCGGCGGAGTGATGGGTGGCGGTGAGTAACGCGCGCTTTTAAGAGCGAATACACAAGGCAGCGTCCCGAAGCCATGATCGTCGCTCGGGCATAGAAGTAGCGCACGAGTGAATCTTATTGCTGGCTCGTTTTTCTGCGGCCAAGACAGAGATCCTGCCCGCCCGCACAGTCGATAGGGCTTCCCCACTAAGCTTGGATTTTCAATTAATTGATTCCGTAGGAAATTATCAGTATATGAAAGAGAGGTCAGGACGCCAAACCGCTTGACGTCGCGCAGAGCCTCCTTCAATGAGATCGCGATTATTGGAAGGTAACTTGCTCCTGTAATTTCATGAAAATAACATTTATTACTCTAGTGGTGCGCCCGTCCAGTGGAAAAGGAAAATAGTCTACGAAGGCAAAACTTTCGGTGAGACATCATGAGGGAAAAAGCACGAAGTTGTAAAATAATACGTGTATTAATTTCAATGGACCACTAGACAAGGTACGAATTTAAGCATCCTGATACATGTTTCTTCACCAGAATTTCACGTAGAGCACGATTCGCGCAACGAAAATTAATGAAACAAACTCCAAACGAAAATATTAACGTTTTTATTTCACATTGGTTACGAGGAAGTTGAACTGCCCGCTTACAAGAAACTCAAAGCTCTACGCGAGTCAAATCGCGCACAACAACGGTTTCAGCAAGCTTCTGAACCGAGCAATGTTCATTTCCCACCATGAGTTGTTCAAACTATAAACAATTTGCTACAGCT
Organism: Bemisia tabaci; assembly: GCF_001854935.1. NCBI lineage: Eukaryota > Metazoa > Arthropoda > Insecta > Hemiptera > Aleyrodidae > Bemisia > Bemisia tabaci. The sequence continues at coordinate 722,228 of NW_017547282.1, read as the reverse complement.
GAGCCAAAGAGTCAAGATTGAGGTGAAATTTTAGTTAAGAAACATGTATCAGAATGCTGAAATTCGTACCTTGTCTAGTGGTCCATTGGACGTATTTCTGCCAAACAGAACTATGTGCATTAGGACGTGAGCCCTGTTACGCACATATGCTTGTGGGTCCCCGGTCTCATGTCAGTCATGTCTTAATGCACATAGTTCCGTTTGACAGATATACGTCCAATTAATTGTTATCTCAATGACTTCGGTTACTAACCCAATGTTGTGGTACTACCCTAACTTGAGTTACGGTACTACCACAATCAATTGGAAAAGTCCATATCATCCAACAAATTGAGGTAGCACATAATTTCAAGGGATATCCCATAACACATTTTTTTCGTGGATTTTTGGTCGATACTGGTTGGAACATCTTGACAAAAAACATCCGATAAAGTCCGGATAAAGTACCGGCTGGTCAGTTCATGTTTATGCGTCAATAAAGGCGTAAAGTTGTATTAAATCAAGAAAATCCTTTGATCTTCGCAAAATTGTCAAAGACCGTCCGATAAAACACTCAGAAATTGTTCGGATACGTAAAAAATCGACGAATTTCATAATAACGAATTTTTTATTTTTAAGGGTTGCTCACGGAATGATGAGTCACTTTGAAGAGGAAGAGGGGGGAAGGGGTTCAATGACATTCCGACACCGATATTTTGTCCGTCCACCTGGTTCTTCTAGCAGTTTATGTCCACGCGTTTTTTTCGGAAGGGGAGTTCGTGCCGTAGTACCTTGACTTATTTTGCGAGGAAAGCTCCGTACTCTTGAAGGATGCCTATCATTTTTAAAATTTTGGAGCGCCTTCAATTTTGTTTGATACTGTGCAACACCTCTGTCGTAAAATAGTTGCTTGAAGCGCCGTGGCACGCTGCGGCACGGCGTGGCGGGCGGCTGGCCAACTCCCAACGCGCATTGAAGCCTACAAACCTAAGGAGATACTTCAAGCATTGCGCAATGCGTGAAGTGTTCCCTTAGGTTTGAAGGCGTTAGTGCGCGTTTTGTGCCGGTAGCACGCCACTCCACTCTGTGTTCGGCTCTAATATTTAAAATCGCGGAGTCGGCGTTTATCAGCTCATGATTTTGAAATTCTTGCACATTCTGCATGGATTTTCCTCATTCAAATTGATGGAAAAAAAATGTATTATAGGAAAATATGAAATGTGTTTTGTAAATATACAGGTGGTTCCATGTCAAATTTAATTATGCCCAAAGCACTTTAATTATTTCTTTTATCTTTTGGTTTTTTCCCATTTTATATTCAATTTCGTACAGTTTCTTTCAACACAACTCTTATTTTACGCGTGAACGTAAACTACTGGACAAAACAGGCACGCGGACAAAAGATAGTTGACGGAATGTCCTGAAACCGGGGGGGAGAGTCTAAGCTGCATGGCTTACACGGTCTTTCGAGGAAAAGATGGTGAGTTCCAGGCTCACTTTCCCCTTGTTTCCTTTGTGTGTTTTGTCATGGGAACGGAGTTCCCCATGATATTACAATCGTTCCGTTGCTATCGCTATGGGATTCCCTATGCCTCTGCGACCTTGAGCGTTTCGCCCAGTCTCCGATTTTTGGTTGATTTTCCGATGTATCAAAAACCGTTGTATTTTTTAGCCAATCATGTCTCTACGTCAAGTTGTGTTGATTTCTAAAATTCGCTTTCAGCGAGTTTTTTTCCACCTTGAGATGTCGTGTCTGACTGGTAAATCTGCGCAGAACCACGAAGTTCCGATTTTGGGCAAATTCTTTTTTTTGGGAGGTTCCGATTGGTTATTTTTCGCCATCAGTTTTCTGTTCGTTGGTGCAAAAGATCGCCTACCTCGTTGCTCTTGAGAAGCCGCCATTATCCCACCTCAAATTTTAAACATAGATATAAAGAAATAATAACCATCGTACAAGGTGGAAAATTGCTCTGGAGGACCCGTTACGGATATATGAGCCAAAATCAGAACTCGATTGATGGATTTAATCCATGAATACAGAAATATTGCCTCAGCTTACTGCCGCGATCGCAAATGCATGCTAAGATGAACCTTGTGACATATGACAGCATAGTTAAACAATGTCTCACAGAGTAATGCGCTTATTCCGTTGTCTTTTATCACGCCAGTGGCCGAACTGCCGAAATCTCAAGGTCGTCTTTTGTGAAGCCCCGCTCAGCGTCCGAGATCACTTAACTGTTCTCTTTTCTCACATTGATCCCGAACGGCGGGATGGCTCAGTCAGCAGAGATGCCATTTGGACTACGGGAGAGTGTCACTTTTTGTGCGAGCGGGGGTTCGAATCTCGCAGGGGACAGTTAATTTTTACTGGTTGTATTGAATGTTTTAGACCAATCATCAAACAATAATTAATACTTGGCAGCTTAGGAAGCACATAGGTCCCTTATGATGCGTATTCGGGCATATGTGTAGAGTAAAAATACCATACGTAGGGTGTCCCAAAAGTACCGGGACTGGTTCTGTAACTTCAAAAGTAAGATAGATGCAGACATGATTTTGGTCTCATTTTAAAGATCAACTCAATACCTATCGATTAAAACCAAGATCAGCTCAATCGAATAAAAATTGACCGAGTCATGACAATTTGAAATTAGTGAGGAAAGTTTACCCCTACGGTTTTTAGGAAGATTTTTCGCTTACCAGGATTCAAAAAGTTAATATTCGTATCCACTTTCCTCCGAATCTTCCATAACTTCCTTTTGCTTTTCAAAGTACCGTCCATCAAACCGGATGCACTTTTCCATGCGTTCTTGCCACTTATCCAACATTGTTTTCCTGAATTCTTCCTCTTGGATGGAGTTGAAGAAGTTTTGAATTGTATTCTGGATTTCGGTCTTCGATTCGAATCTTCGTCCGCTAAGCTCCTTTTTAAGCGTAGGAAACATCCAAAAATCACATGGAGCCAAGTCAGGGCTATAAGGGGGATGAGGGATTGTTTCAACTCCATTTTTACTCATAAATTCACGTTTTAAGCTCGATGTGTGAGGCCGCGCATTGTCTTGATGGAGTATCCACGAAGCTTTCAAGTCTGACCGTTTACGGGAAATGTGCATTCTCAACTCCTTTAGCACTTTGCAATAATACGCACTGTCAACTGTTGTGTTTGATGGTACAAAATGTTGATAAATGACACCTCGAAAATAAAAAAACACAATAAGCATCACTTTATGGGCCGACTTTTCGATTTACGGCGATGAAGAATCTTCCTTAAAAACTGTAGGCGTAAACTTTCCTCGCTGATTTCAAATTGCCATAACTCGGTCAATTTTTATCCGATTGAGCTGATCTTGGTTTTAATCGATAGGTATTGAGTTGATCTTTAAAATGAGATCAAGATCATGTCTGTATCTATCTTACTTTCGAAGTTACAGAACAAGTCCCGGTGCTTTTGGGACACTTTATGTATATTTTACGCCGAAAAAGCGAACCTGAAACTTAAATGCGTTAACTTCCGAAAACCATAAATAATCCAACGAAAATAAATAATTGGTACATAACAGCTTTCTTGTATGCAAAGAAAATAATGAAAAATGTTAAAAAAGAGATGTCAACACAAAATTACATAGCCCCTTCAATTCAGAAGATACTACAAACGAACTGTACCTTAACATTTTCATATCCCAGAAGCTAACGTTCCCATGACGAATATTGCTATCGCTAGCGATTGCAAAATCCAACTTGTTTAAGTTACAATTCTTAGGTTAAAATACATTTTTTCAGAAATGTTTCGAGTCTTCTGCGTTATTTTTTAATTTGACAAAAATCGTGGTGAAGGGTCAAGTCAGGTTTACGCAATTCAAAAGGGGATGCACTGTTTGCTTACGGGTGGCTTAGAAAGGGAGGGGGCAAAAAATCGGCCCAAATGGCTTACGTAATAATTGAACGACCCCTCGTGAGTAGATGGATTAGCACCCCCAACCATGCCGGAGTTGAAATTTAAACAGCTTGTTCTCGAAACTATGTTTTTCGAATCGGAAAGTTCAAACTGCATTAACTATTCATTTCATAATAGAGTGCAGTGTGCTTGACCTCAATATGCACTTCTTTTTAAACAGGGCGATGAAGAGAATACGAGGCTTGTCGTAAAAAATATATTCAAATAGGTCTTAATAACCCTCATAGGAAAACGGAGATGATTTGCGAGAGAAAGATTGAGGAAAACAAAAAAAATTCTACAGGCAAGATAAAATTACGACATTCTTATTTATTTTCTCTCTTTTTCGGTGTGCCGCGCACGAGATGATTTCAAATTTTCTGAGCTAAGCAAACAACTTTTAAATCCAAGTCAAAACAGAATTAATTGAGGTCAAGACGCTGACACAATAACTAGCCGAGCCTCCACAACGATCGATCATTACTTTAAATTATTCATTTTCCATCCGATTTTCCTGCCTTTTTCTCAAGACGCTCCGAGCGGAAAATCGTGACCAATTAATCGTTTTTTCTTTACAAAGCGTTGCCAATTGGCATTTTATCCTTCAAAATTAGTTCGAAAAATTCAGAAGTTTATCTTTGCATCTAAACATTGAATAAATGCATTGATTCTAAAGGGATTATATTCAAGACACAAGGTCTGGACTGATAGAACTACATGCTTATAGAACCCCACACCATCACCATTCGACCGGGGATAACATGAAATTCACACAACAACGCATATATAAATTCAACCATTCGTGCTTGATGGATATCCTCACTGCATTTTGACGATGAAACTATCAGACCACATATCTCGATTGGCGGCGTTGCAAACTTCCTGTCATACTTCATTTTTTAAATGGAAAACTACTCAACGTCAATTCTTGAAAACTTACGAAATTTTCCTTCTCTATGTGAAGAAACCCCTGTGAAAACTATAGGGTATGATATTGATTCGTTCTCCTTCAAGAAAATAAAATGGAAGCGGAGATTGGAAAACGCTGGAAACAAGATACGTGGTCTAATAGTTTTACCATCGATCTGCATAAAATTGAAACCGCTCTTGCTTCCTTAATAACAACGCCTGGATGCAACTTTTCGTGTTCGACGGGTATCCGTACTGCATAAGCAATCAATTGAAGGCGCTGTTCCTTTTTTAATGGAAACGACTGGATACAACTATTCGTGCTCCATGGACACCCGTGTTGCATACACCAAAAATCGAAGGCGCTCTAGCTTCGTTGAAAGCAACGCATTGATGCTTGTCTTAGTGCTTAAATGATGAATATCCGAATGGAGATGTTGCATGCGTGAGGAATTTGCGAATCAACTGTTGATTCCTATGTAAAAGTTTGCAAGAAACACAATGGTGCCAATGGTTTTCTCTGAAATCAACTCCCACGCTCAAAAAAAACTCTCAAGTTGAGGCCAAAATGGAGGGGATATCCCCCGCTATCCTGAGAGTCCACCTCTACATCAAGACAAACTCTTCATGCAAAAGATAGGGAACTAATACATTAGCAGTTTTGCAGTGTTTTCAGTTTTAGAGTCCCCAAATAAAGTGGCAGCTCTGTCAATGCATTTGCTCCCTATCTTTGCATGGAGAGTTTGCATTGATGTAGAGGTGGACTCTAAGGATAGCGTGGAATATCCCCTCCATTTTGGCCTCAACTTGAGAACTTTTTTTGAGCTTGGGAGTTGATTTCAGAGAAAACCAGTGGCACGATCGTGTTTCTCGCGAACTTTTACGTAAGAATCAATAGTCAAATTGCGAATTCCCCACATATGCAACACCTCCATTGCATAAGCCAAAAATTGAAAGTCTGGTAAACAACTGATATTGCCTGTAAATAGCGTGACGAGTCTTTTTCCTCCGTGAAGGTGCAAGTTCTCAACAGAAATCGAGGCCGAACCGATACATCGCCGTTTATCGCACAAAAGAACAAAAGTACATTCCAAGGTTGCAGGATTCGTCGTTTCCTTCAAGAAAGAACGTAACTAAATTTCAACTTAACCAAATTTACTTCCGCACATTTCATTATTACCGGGAGAAATTCAGGCATTTCTAACGGAGAAGTTCACTGATTTTTCTCCTCATCTTATGCAAAAACCATAAAGATTTTTGGTAAGAAATCCCAGTTACGTTTTTGTAAGAAATAAAAAAATTGTTTGAGTCAATTATTCAACCTTGGAATGGTGTTACGTTTCTTCGTCCAGGAAGCGACGAATGGACTCAAACAATTCATTTTTCAAAGAGAATAAACCTGCAAACTTTTCGTCGAAAATTCGTCTGATTTCTGCATGAATCCGAAGAAAAATTAGTGAAATTTTCAGTCAGAAATTCTCAAAATTCTCCTGGTTAAATGTAAGCTGTGCGGAAAATGTACCAACACACTGGGGGAAAAAAACACATTGGATCTTGAGTCAAGACTCTTGAAAACATCGACAAGAAAAAATACTCTTGATTCAATCGGATTTTTGCTTAAATCAAGAACCAAGCCTCTTAATTTGGGCGGATTTCCTGTTGATTTAAGCAAAAATCTGATTGAATCAAGAGTATTTTTTATTGTCAATGTTTTCAAGAGTCTGGACTCTCGATCCAATGTGCTCTTTTTCCAGTGTAGTTCGAAGCAGATTTCGAAAGAATGTGGTGAGAGTACAAATTTAATCAAGACTTACGGACGAAAAGTTTGGGAAGCAGAGATAAAACCAGGGTTTTCTGACTTACCTGCAACAAAAAAAGAAGAAAAATTCATGAATAAAATTTACGAAAACATAAAGAGAGTTTACGGAGGGTGTGAGACTTTTATAGTATACGTATGATAATGTACCTCCACGTACCTGCTGCGAAGCTGCATGTACCAGCCAAGAGAATACGCATACAACATTTGGACTACACTTTGCAATTAAGAACTATAAATTTCGGGCCGGTTTAAAAACAACGTATGTGCCGTTAGTTTCCCTATACGCACATAAGTGTTTGACTCTTGAAAACATCGACAAGAAAAAATACTCTTGATTCAATCAGAATCTAGCTTAAATCAAGAACCAAGCCTCTTAAATAGAGCGGATTTCCTTTTAATTTAAGCAAAAATCTGATTGAATCAAGAGTAATTTTTCTTGTCTATATTTTTAAGAGTCTGGACTCTAGATTCAATGTGTTTTCTTTCCAGTGTTGGCTTCACAAATACGTCATAAAAATAATTCTATTAAGTATTCTTAAAAAGAAGAAGAAAAGAAGGAAAAACGTTTCAGTAAAACATACAGCAATATAATATTTCACCACCATAAATCAAGAACCAAGCCTCTTAATTTGAGCGGATTTCCTTTTAATTTAAGCAAAATCCGCTCAAATTAGGAGGTTTGGTTCTTGATTAAAGTTTAAATCTGATGGAATCAAGAGTATTTTTTCTTGTCAATGTTTTCATGAGTCTGGACTCAAGATCCAATGTGTTTTTTTTTTTTTTTTTTTTTTTTTTTTATTTTTTTCCGGTGCAACGTTGAATAGCAGTTCCGTTCTTTCGTGGGAGAAACGCCGATTTCGACGCCAAACATGGCGCCCTTTTCGGGCGCCGATCCGATCGCTGGGCGCTCTCCCGTTCCATGAAATTAAAACACGGTTTGTCAAGCTTTCCAGACCGGCGGAGACACGAAGATATTTCAATACGCCCGCGATGACAACGCGAATTTGAAAGACGCGCGCGGAGGAATTAGAAGTTAGCTCGGGGCGAAAGAAACCCTCCTCNGGGGGGGGGGGGGGGGGGGGGGCGAGCGAAGACGAGAAAATGAAAAAGTTAGGTCAAATGAATGGGAGAGAGAAATAATAAGGGCGGGGCGGAACTGTCGAAGCCATTTTTCTGCCCCGGGGTGCACTACGTGCTAAGAAAAAACCCCGTGAAAGCATTCGGAAGTTATCAGATTCCCACCAATAAGAACAAGATTTTCCCGGTAATTTATGTACATTTTCCCTTGAATATTTCACAGACTTTCAATTCAAATTGTACCTACCGTCCTCAAAAATGTAATGGAAATATTCGTATAATTTCAGCCATAAATACGTATTTCATTGGAGGAATTCTGGCTACGTTCGATGGTTCATAAGTGGTTTTGACATATCGTGGTCGTGCAGCCGACGGGCGCCGGTCATAAAGCAGCGGGCCGCGACGGGTATTTTACGACGCCTTTTTTATTAGGAGAATAATGATGATGAAGATTCCACCGACTTGGACGGTTTCTTTTCCGGGTCGGGCAATAAAAGCCATCTTATTCCTCCGGTGGAGTTAAATCAAAACTCGGTTGCATTGCTCCTTCGCTGTATGCACTCGATGATTCGGACGGAGATGCCGGAGGAAAGGGTGGAAGACGCCCGGAAGAAGAAAAAATCGTCCTGAATTTTACTCTGACGGATTCAGGTCATAGGAGTCTTAATATATTTTAGGCGACGCATTTGTTAGGGACGCATTACACGAAAATAAGAGGTACGGTTTAAGTCCCAACTTGAACATTTTCAATTCATTGTGGTAATACTCCGATTGTTTAGGTTACTAATTCAAATATTGCGGTACTACTCGAACTTGAGTTGCGGCACTACCAAAATTGATTGGAAAAGTCTTAGTCATCCAAAAAATTGAGTAGTGGCGATTTTTGCTTGAATCGACAGAAAATCCGCTTGAATGAAGAGGCTTGGATCTCGATTCAAGCAAAAATCCGATTGAATCAAGAGTATTTCCTCCTATCAAATTCTCTAAGAGTCTAGACTCTGGATCCACTAAAGGTTCTTCCAGTGAATTATTTTGTACGGATGGTAAAAATCTAAAAATAGCAATAACAAAAATTAATTGAACAAAAAAGTATACGAGCTATGCTGCCGTGCTGAGGAAAAGCGCCGTATAAACATTCGTAGATTGCCAGATTTCTCGGGGTGAAATATTTATTCTTGAGAAAATTTACGAGCATCTCTCCTTGAAATTTTCAGTTACATTAGATTAAATTGCGACTGAAATCCTATAAAAAATTGGGAGAAATGCATTCACAAGTTTCTCTGAAAATTCGTATTTTATCGGGAGAAATTTGGCGACGCCTGAAGGCTCATACGGCGTTCTTCCTTAGAACGGCAGTATGGTGTAAAAGGGAGTAAACTGGAGCCCCTTACCTCGACCACAAGTACTAAGCCTTATTTTAGCGGCAAAAGAGAGAGGAGTTGAGTGAAAAATTTCCACCTGGAAGCATTTGTCACTTACCTGGCGCCTCCTTGATTAAATACCTCATTTGTCGATGCGCTTACTCTTTAAGCGGTTCCTTTTGGAGCCTCCCCATCCAATTTGCCCCCTCCGGTGCCGTCTCCGAGGATCTGCGAATCTACTTCGTCTTCCCTTTCTTGGCACCCCTGCCGAGACATCACTGTTTCTAGATTCTATCGAAAATTCCCCGTTTTATGTAAAAAGAAGGAGGGTCTAAATGGACTTTCGATTCTACCAGCTGATGGGTCAGTGGCACCTACTTTTATTAAAAAATCCATTTTCTAAAAAGAAGGAGTGTTCTTTAAGCTTCTCGGATTTTTTTCTGATTTTCCTTTAACCCTAAATGGCAAAGTACCCCTCTTTGAAAAACCCCTCTGCGAGACATCACGTTACCACACGAGCTGCTTTAGACTGTTTGATGCCTCATGGAATTCGAAGATGGTGAACGTATGGAAGCGAAAATTCTCTATATTGAAGAACGCCCGTGAATCGCCTTTAAATATTCGCATAGGCAATTTCTCATCCTACGTGCTCAAATAGTTATCTCAAGAACTTTGACATCAAGTCCTATCATAGAGATATTTAGTCATACAAATCTGGAAATTATTCAGGGGAACACTCTGGTTCTCAGGTTACAAGTCATCGTTTCCCGCTGGAGGGAATGTAACTCCATTCCAAGGTTGCGAAACTGTCTCAAATAATAAAAACTTTTTAAAAAATCTACCTGAGCAATTTTTATCCAAAATTTTACAGATTTTCGCACGAGATCGGAAAAAAAATCACAGAGATATTCGTGAGGAAATGCCCAATATGCTCCTAATACAAATGTAATTTGCGAGGCGAAATTTGACAACATTGTAAAACAGTTACGTTCTTTCGTAAGGGAAAGAACGACGTTACCTAAAAATAATGGGTGCACCTGCACAGGCTCAGGAACAAAACTGAAAGGACTGAAAAGTCGCTTGTTTTCAACAATTATGCGACTCTGAGACGAAATGGACGAGAGTAGTTGAGGCAACTCTACACCTCGTGTTTTCTCATCAAAATTCCGCGCAGAGCACGTTGTATAAACAGAAAACTTTCAAAATTAACTCATGAGTCAGATATAAAAGTTTGTAGTTTACATTATAAATACTAAATTCCAACTTTCCGCTCGCGAAAGAACCATTATGAACGTAGCCAAGATTGGGCGTTGAAGTCGATACATTTGACAAATACGAGTAACTAGAGCATCGTTTCACGCACATTTCCTGCCTCTTTCTATACAAGATTCCGTCCTTTAATGTTGTCAAAGAAAAATCAGTACACAGGAAAATCTTCCCATCGAAAACAAGACCGAAATTAGTAGTGCTAGATAAGACTCAAATGGATAATGGTTGTTTAGAGAGAAGGAAGTGTGAATCAACTTAAACAAAACCTGTTTGTTATTCTCTAACTTACGAGTTGGATTAAGCAAATTTTTGCGTCAAACCGATCGATTCGTCTTGAGTCTGAATAAATTGCTGACATCGGTGCCATCAGTGGGACGACAGACCCATCCACCTGTTTAGAATAATCATAGAGCTTGGATCCCAACGTTTACCCCGAGGGGCACCGACCATCCTTGCGGTGAGTCCCGAAAACGAGGATCGGATTTGATTATCGATATATCCCCATATGGAGCTAGGGTAAAGAATCGATTTTTAATGCGTTCGTTGCAAACACTCTGCTTATCGACCCTTTCCCATAGGTTTAAATGGCAGGTCAATCTATACATCGCAAAGCACGCCACGCCACTGCTTGATCCGACGCAAAAATTCGCTTTCAGGAAAGTTTCAACATGATAGTCGTGTTCAACGCGAAATTTTGACAAGGAAACAACAAGTGTGGTTCTTGCTTCCGCAAACTGTTTAGCGGTCCATTTAATTTGAACGTTTTCCTTAGTGCTGACTGACATTGACGTCTTTTATTCGGGTTTCAACCAGCGCTATCAGATATTTTTCGTTAAAAATTCAGTGGATACGATCCGCCCACCTATGAAAATAGAGTTGCGAAGTTCGAACGTTTCCCAAGTTCAAACAAGACATGTAGCTTTTCATCTGAAGTCTGACATTTTGAGAGGTGAAGTTCATGTTCATTTGAAACAATTCGAAAGTAAGGCCAACCCTGCTCATGTCTAGGATGCTACCCCATCATTCCGATCAATCCACTTTCACATCTCATTTGTATCAATATTCCACAGCATTGCCAACTTTTGCACAGACAATTTGAAAAAGCGTGTTACAAACTACGTAGATAGAATTTCAGACTTTTTTGACACGCCTATCGTGATTTTTCTGCAAATTTACCTTTATCAAGTATCTGTTGGAGTGAAACAAACAATTTTTAAATTGGACTAGATTTTGCAATTAGGGACTGAAATTTCTGGCTTATCCTTAAAAACACCAGGCCAGGGTGTCTACTAAGACAGGCTGGCTAAAAAGCAGTACTTTAACAGTACTTTTTCCGTACATTCCCGAGAAATTCAGTACTTTTTCAGTACCTCCAATTGACGAAATTCGAAAAATTTCAAAACTTTGAATTTCTCTCTTAAATTGCGACAAATATGAAAAAAAATTCCGGACCTTCTTGCGAAATTTTCGCACTTGTCCAGTACACCAGGACCGCCCCTAAAAAATCCGTACTATTTCCGGAAACCGAAATTCCGGACTTGTAGACACCCTGAACACTTATGAGCATAGGGAAACTAAATGGCACATGCGGTATTTTTGACCTGACTTGGAAACTGAAATTCTTAGGGGCACAATATAATCTAATTTCACCGATACGGCGATAATTTTGAGAGATTCTTAAAAACCTCAAAAGGTGATGGAAAGTCAGGGTAAAAATTAAATCATCCTACCACAACAATTGTACGAAAAAATTAGTTGGTCCGATGGGGAATCCATCATCCTGATAGGAACTTCATTACAATCCAAGTATAATTCCAAAACTTTAATCAATTCTTTGTTCCAAAAACTATAGGAACGGATTAAAATTTTCAAAAAATATAGTAGAGGTTCGTATTTTAGATGATGAAATTATTAAACAGGTGTTATCTCCTGGACGAAAGATCAACTGATATGGCAACACCTTTGTCTTCTCACGTCTGATTTCCTACGCGTGTCCGTTCGATTTGCAATAATTTCTTTCACTCTGCACGCTGCCTGCTCTGAAAACCCCTGTGGATTTGTGCTGGATACAAAGTTGTCATAGTTTTCCCAAAATTTCAGAATTCCGCTGGATAAATCTGAAAACTTGACGTCTAATTTCACAATACGAGCAAGGTTGGAACAAATTATTTAACTTGAGAGGTATCCTAGATTTAGAGGAAAAATGCAATTTTTTAACGAAAATAACGAGCCCATTCCAAGCAAAATTCAACTCAAGATATTTTTCTTAAACAATTTGAGGACAAAAGTTGTTCTTAAAATTCAATATTGGACTTTAACGTTCACTTGAGCAGCTTTTGTGTAATTTTTAGCTTTAAACAAGTTTCTCTCAAAATTGGTAAAATATCCCAACCCCTACAATGATCATTGATCGTATACTCATATCTTGCAAATAGTACGATGTACGACTAATGGGCTATCAGAGGAAATTTTCCTGCTTTTCCCTCAACCATGACAATAAAAAGCCCCTAATATCAAAATCAATCATTTCAAAAATGATCTTTTCCGAAGCATCTTTTATTTCAGTCTCCAACTCCTGACATCAACTGTTCTAAACTATTCATAGCTGTTGAGGAATACTTTTCAAAGCTGAAAGATTATTTTTGCCGCGGAAATGGAGGTATGCTGCACAATGAGCAGTGAAGAGAGTTAAAAGGGAATTTTTTTAAGGAAGAAAAGAAGGCTCTAATCGAGAGGGAAACTTGTGATTTCATCACAATATTGAATATTACACTCAAACTAAACGTATTAGTTTCCATCCAGCGTTAATATTGATTCTGACTTTTTACGTACTGCAAGCGTAAAAAGGATACGACAGATCTTGAAAAATAAAAATTAAATTAAAACCTCTATAAAAGTGAGGATCAGGTGAAACAATACAAACATGCTCTCAAAGAGGACATCTAGTGAATTTTTTTGAAAAAAAAAACGAGCTTACTCACAACAGTACCTCATTTACCATCAACGAGAATAAAAGGCCGCTTTCGACGTAAACTCAAGTTTAAATACTCTTTTTGAGTGTTGCGCTTCCAGAAAACTTTTTGCAGTCAAAAGGTTTCTCATCGCAGAGCCGGTCACGTTTAGAGCAAGTTTTGAAAAGGTTTCAAGGGTTCCAATCTACGAGCTAGGAAAAATATTCAAGCCTGGATCCTCCAAAACTGAGAGGAGTTTCGCTGAATTTACTACAATGATTCTCGGTAACCTTTTATTCTACTTTCCCTTTTATTCTAATCTTTAAAGGGCACTGGTGGATGTTAACTCTTCAGAACTGTTCGGACGTGGAAACAAGGGATGGTTTCGCAGAATCCGTGAGTTTAGCTGTTGCGGTCAGCGAACGGAACTGAGTTCCGTTCTTACTTGTGGTGCCCGAGAATTCGGACCGCGTTGAGCAGAAAGGAACCAAGCCACGTCAGCTATTGCCAAATTTAATCGGGCAATTCAATGTCTTACAAGAGGACGTTTGTGCGAAATTATTTGAGAACTTTCAGAAATTCGCTTTGTGCTATGCAGAAAATTCACTGAAATTTGCACAAATATCCGCACGACCATTGTCACGTAAAAAATTAAATTGCCCAGTTATATTTGGAAACGGCTGATGTGGCTTGGTTCCTTTCTGCTGAACGCGGTCCGTTTTTATCTCTCTCAACTTTCCTACCGTTAGAGGTTAGAGGGAGTCTCGAAATCTCCACGGTTGGTGGACGGCGAAAACCATCCTTTGTTCAAGGTCCAGGAAGCTTCCTGGAAAGGTGGTCAGATTGCAGCAGGGTGGCCAAACTGTGAGGGTGATGATATTAGGACCAGATTTATAACTGCTAGACATAAATATTTTTTTCTTGCATGCAGTTCGTTGTTTTCAAAAAACCCCCAGTTGGAACTACGCTTCTCCAGTTTTTTGGAAAAATATTGACCATTCATCTAAATTTCGGCGACAATTGTGAACCAAAATTCATGAAAATGTTGAACTTGTATTGCTGAACCACTCCATGGCCTCGAGAATAAAAAAACCTAGAGTTAATTCGGTACAGATTTCAAGCTATAACTTTGGTTTGTTCCCTTTCGAAAAAATAAAATAGGAGCCAATATTTTGAAACATTCCGAAGGAGAAACATAGTTTCGTACTTTGATCATATACATGTTTCGAGATGGCACGATAACATGAACCTTTCGTGCTCACACTTTTCCAAAAAAAATTCCAGTGAAATTGACCCAGCTTTTCTCAAGGAATGCCACCTCTTTCACACGAGAAAGAAAGTTAACTCTGATCCCCCTGAGTAGATGTTTCTTCAACTAAGTTGGCGCATGCTTACATTTCGTTTGCAAGCGACCGCGATTCAGTCGTCCAATAAGGATAGAGGTTGCCCACGCTCGCGATTGGGCCGCGGTCCATCCTCGATCGCTATTGGACGATTGCATCGCGATCGCTATTGGACGATTGCATCGCGATCGCTATTGGACGATTGCATCGCGATCGCTATTGGACGATTGCATCGCGATCGCTATTGGACGATTGCATCGCGATCGCTATTCAGTGAAAAAAAAGTAGCTTGGAATAAGCATGATGATCCTTGAATTTGCCGCCAAGAATTTTTTTTTATCTTGCTTTAAGCTGACTTTTTCTAGACACAAGAAAAATAATATTCGGGTTAAGCAAAAAAGTAGCTTATATTAACCAGAAAAATTCTTGATTTCAGAAGAATACTTCTTGGCTGCAGGTTTAAGATTATGTTTTTTCAGTGTTGGACGGTTGCATCGCGATCGCTTGCAAGCGGAACGAAATAAATGCCACCATACATAGTTTGATTTTTATTCTGTAGTTGGTTAAAGCTGCATCTTACGGATAAGCTTTCATATTTTACGCTAAATACGAAAATCGCCGTAATTTCTGCACAGCCCGGCAAGCAGCACTGTCTGGCGGTCAAGTTTGCGAATAATCAACTGTCCGTGAAGATCGCGACAACGGACGGAGTCATCCGTCGCCCGGAGACCAACTCCAGGCCCAAGGGACGAGTGGGAGGAGGACTCTTCCCTGACCTGGACCCGCGCGACCCACGATGCCAAACCAACGCAAAATCATAATAAAAGCAATTGAGTAATGTTTTTTTTTCTTTTTTTTTGTCACACTAGGTGATTTTGAAATTTCCAGGAAAACACCAAGATCCGGAGAAACATTTTACAAAACAACATAACTGGACCAGAAAACACGAGTTCGGATAATCGCGCCAAACACAGTGCGGCAGGGGCAGGCGTGAAACGCACATTGGCGCCTGCAAGACCCTGGGAATACTTCACGCATTGCGCAAAACAGTGCGGTTGGTGTAAAGCCCATATCAGCGCCTACTAGACTGCATGAATACTTCTCGCATTGCACCAAACAATTTGAGTGAAATTTGGAAAAGCTTAATAATGTAAAAATGAGTAATTTCGATTTGAGAAAAACATGGAGCCACGGGGAGCCTGGGGGGCGTACGCGGCTCCCCCGTTCGTCCGAAAAAAAAGGAGGAAAAAGAAAAACAGAATGAAGGAAGGAACGCAGAGAAGGAAAAGGAGGAACTCTTATATTTGACAATTATTCATGACAAAATTGACTCAAACTTCATATTAGATGTTTTAAAATTTCGGAAGTTTTTTGAAACGAAGGAGGGAACGAGCTTTTCCTTTCTTAAGTGGAGTGCATTTCGCTAACAGGAACTAAGAGCTTTCCAATGTCGTTAAAGATTGTGCAACTTTTTGACCTTGCGAATATAAACTGATCATCTACACTATTTTTATCTTTACTCCCAATACACCACTGGTAAAAAAAAAAAACCCTTGGACCAATGCCGCATTGCATTAACTTAAGAGTGCAGTTTCTTGTCGCCGGATTTAAGAGTCTTGAACTCCTGTTTCAAGCGGATTTTGCATTGATTCAAGCGGATTTTGCATTGAAATAAGAGTCCAGACTCTTAAATCCGGCGACAAGAAACTGCACTCTTGAACCAAGAGGTTTTTTTTTACCAGTGACTATGAATCCAAGACGAAAATTACATTCGTGAATTGAATTTTTTGCATGATTTCATTGATTTTTTGCAAAAAATTTAAGTTGCACAATCCTAGCGACATTGGAATGCTCTTGCTTCCTTTTTACAAAATGTAATCCAAGTGTGACTGGAGTACTTTTCCCGCTATCCACGCCCGCGAAAAAAAATCAATTTTAAAACGAATCGACAACGGCGCGGGAATAACGGCGGCGCGGCGTGACCGCGGGTCCGTGACGTTGCGACGAGACGCGGGAAAAATGAATAAAAATAAGTTTCGGTTTTTCATATATATGGAAATTACGCCCGGCCACAGCATTCCGCGACTATCAATGGCGGGGGAAAGTCGCTTTTCTTTAACCTCCGCTCTCCTTCCTTACACCTCTCCGGAGCATTCTTGCTCTTTTCTCCGACCCCTTTCGGCCCTTTACATCCCCCGCAACCTCCACCCCCGCGCAACCCCCCACAACTCCCCCGCGCGGATATTTACGACCTGTTGTAACGTCTCTCTCCCTTCGGCTAACAAGTTGTTAGAAAACATGTTGCGGTTGACGTTTATCCGGTGTTGTGGATAATTTCATGCGCCGTCCCTGATATAAATCGAGCACGCCACATTCGTTCTGCCTCGCTGTGAGAGAACCCCGTATGCTGCCGAGCTAAGGAAAAACGCCGTATGAGCCTTCAGACGTTGCCAAGTTTCCTCCGATAAAAACCGAAGTTACTGGGAAGAGTGTGAATATTATTTTCTCAAATTTTCAGACAATTTTATACACAATTTCATCTGAAAAATCTGAAAATTTCAAGTAGAAATATGCAAGAATTTTGTCAAAAATACAGGTTTTATCGAGTAAAATTCGGCAACTCCCGAATGTTCATACGGCGTTCTTCCTTAGCTCGGCAGTATGAGCCTTCAGAGGTTGCCGGATTTCCTCTATTTCTCTGGAAAATTTGCACTTATTTTTCATCTAAATTGTTTACAGAATTCAAATTGAAATGTGATTTTAGGTGCCTGAATATTCCTAGAAAATATATTCGGAACCTTCCTTAACCTTTTCCCTCTGCCTTGCTAAGAAAGAACCCCGTATGAGCCTTCAGACGTTGCCAAATCGACGGTAAAATTACCAAACCACGTATCTCGTTTGCAGTGTTTAATAGTCTCCGCCTCCATTTAATTTTTTTGGAGGAGGGCAAATCAGAATCATTCCTTAAAGTTTTCACTGAGTATTCTTTGCACGGGGAAGAAGAATCGCGGAAGTTTTCAAGAAGTGACGTTGAGTAAATTTGCATTTAGGAAATGAAGTATTTTCAACTTGGTCTGGATTTTTCACCGTCGAAATGTCCCCTGCACTTAAATAAAAAGATTGGTAGAATTTACCCTTCACGCTGTATTTTACACAGCGTAAATTCAAGGTCGATTCTGCCAAGGGAATGGTTACCTGTACCAGTATATAGTAACGTTTACCTTTTTTCTGGCAGAATTGACTCTAAATTGACGCTGTGTGAAATACAGCGTGTAGAATGGTAAATTCTACCAATCTTTGTTTTTCGATGTGATACAGCATGAATTCTCTGGAAAAATTGCAAGTATTTTCCTTCTAATTTTTCAGATAATTTAATTTGAAACCTGATTTCAGGTATCTGAATATTCCAGGGAAAGACATCCATAACCTTCCTTTAATCTCAGATGGATAGGCCGGATCAAATTGACCGAAGACTTGCTAAAAACACGTACCCCGCAGGTAATATGGGGCCGGTACATACGAGCTTTAGATATGGAACCGAAAATACATTATAAAAACAGAATCGGACATGAAACTGAAAAAAAAGAAAAAATCGAGTGTCGACTCAGAGGAAGCGAGGAAAGACGTACTACGGCCTCGTTTTTTAACTTTTGTCCTGAATTTGAGCGACACTTCATTGGCAGAATGAAGGGGAGCATTGCACGAGTTCACGCCTCGCACCATAGCGCCTTCAATTTTGAAGACGCAACACGGACATCCATCAAGTACGAATAGTTGTATCTCTGCGCCGTCGTCCACGTGCGTCCTTCGCTTGCTCTATTCCCAGATCGTATTTCTGTTTGTCTTATTAGTGGTGGTAATTTGTATTGTTCAAACAGTAAACAACGCGAAATATATCTGAGTCAGCACCTGAATTGAGGTTATCATGTTTTTATACACAAAAGCTGTCACGAAAGCATTTAGTGTGCGATTTGCCTCTAGTAGATTATGGTATTTTTATGAGCGGGAATTTTAAATGGATGCGTAGAAAAGCATCAATATCCGTGTTAGGAGGTTTTTTTTCGTATTTTTTGTTATGAAAATCGTTTTCTAAGGAAAATTTTGATGCGAAAACACGCATGATAATGCTTGAAGTCGTATCTTGTCTCAGTTAAAAGAACGTATTTATGCCAAACGAAACTATGCACTGGAAAAAAAACACATTGGATCTAGAGTCCAGACTCTTAAAAATATCTACAAGTGAAAATACTCTTGATTCAATTAGATTTAAGCTTAAATCAAGGACCAAGCCTCTTAATTTGAGTGGATTCCCTTTTGATTAAAGCTTAATTCTGATTGAATCAAGAGTCCTTTTTCT
This sequence comes from Bemisia tabaci, assembly GCF_001854935.1. Classification (NCBI taxonomy): domain Eukaryota; kingdom Metazoa; phylum Arthropoda; class Insecta; order Hemiptera; family Aleyrodidae; genus Bemisia; species Bemisia tabaci. Next base: position 703,229 of record NW_017547282.1, on the reverse strand, counting down.
TGTCAATGTTTTCTAGAGTCTGGACTCTAGATCCAGTTTGTGTTTTTTTTTCCAGTGAGTGCATTAAGACATGAGCCCTGAGACCCATAAGAATATATGCATAACAGGGCTCATGTCATAATGCACACAGTTCCGTTTGACAGAAATACGTCTAAGTGGTGTATTGAAGAATTCGTCGATCCTCTAACGTAAGGGCATATCTCTATTTCAACTTGAGCCCTGTGCTCCGTAGAACTCTATGCTATACGCGGCTCATACGGAAATCAAGATACGCCCTTCCGTCGGAGAAGCGACGAGTCATAGCACGACATTTCATTCTCGCCCGGGAATCCACCCTCTAACGTGCACAATAAGTGCGAATGTAAACTTTTTCCAATATCGCAAGGTGGGACGCTGCATACGTGTTTAAGCGTAATTTATTGTCCCCTCTCCGGAGGAAAAGTGGTCCGAACATTTATTTATCATCCCCCCTCCCTTATCAAGGGGGCCCGGAAGCCGATTTGTCACGAAGGGGGAGGCGCCGTGCGTAAGTGGTGCGCGGAACAGATGTCCGCGATTCATGCACGTCAGGCGCACTCCACCATCGCCACGCGTCCGGACACGTGCCATGCCGCCAAGTTTCGAGAATATTCTCGATATTCTACGGAACTCATTGCGGATTTGTCGGCTAGTTGAGAGAATCTGGCAACGGTGAGGGCTTTACGTACCGAATGCGAGACACTTCAGCGAAACGACGGAATGCTTGTAACGCACTTCCCTGCACTGGAAAAAAAAAACACATTGGATCTAGAGTCCAGACTCTTGAAAACGATGACAAGAAAAAGGACTCTTGATTCAATCAGATTTAAGCTTAAATCAAAAGGAAATCCGCTCAAATGAAGAGGCTTGGTTCTTGATTTAAGCTGAAATCTGATTGAATCAAGAGTATTTTTTCTTGTCGATGTTTTTAACAGTCTAAACTCTAGATCCAATGTGTGTTTTTTTCCAGTGTGGCCCAGTGACCCATCCTTTAGAAGTAGAGTAGATAAAATTTAATTTTTTTAAAGATCCGAAAACGGCTAGGGCTTCAACATAGTCAATAAGCACCAAGAGAGCGAGAAACAAGCTCACGAGCCCGCCAGTCACTTTCCGGTGAGCAGCTCAGCCACTCGATACATTGTATTGAGTAGGGGCCCGAAAAGATCGCAAAGGCGGTATACTATACGCATACGCGCCAAAACAAAGTACATTGAAGATCATCATTGTACGATTCAAAAAATGGGGAGGGGGAGGGTTATGTAGAGGACACTGGAAAAAAAAAACATTGGATCTAGAGTCCAGACTCTTGAAAACATCGACTTAAAAAAGTACTCTTGATTCAATCAGAATCTAGCTTAAGTCAAGAACTAACAATAAGTCTCTTGATTTAAGCGGATTTCGTTTTGATTCAAACAAAAATCCGATTGAATCAAGAGTATTTTTTCTTGCCAATGTTTTCAAGAGTCTGGACTCTAGATCCAATGTGTTTTTTTTTTTCTAGTGGATACTACCTGTCGATGGCCAAAGATATAGCAAGCGGTCTCGCAGATGCCTACATACATATGATTGAATATGAACACTTGAAGAATTACAGATGATTCAAGACCTAAATACACACGGCGATTACTCGCCGCGATTGAAAGACGAAAGCCAATGGAGAGCCTGGATTTCGATCTATTGACGTCGATATATCGAAATCCAGGCTCTTCGTTGGCTTTCATCTTTCGATCGCGGCGATTAATCGCCGTGTGTATTTAGGCCTTCAGCTTCCGCAAAACTTTCTGACGAATAATTTTAGCGCAAAATGATGTAGAGCCTAACGAATTCAAACTTTATTTTGATATTTCAGTATCTCCTTCACCCGTTTACTTGTCCAAGGAAAAAATAAAAAATATGATCTTATCGGTGGAGAAATTATCTTGAAAAGCTCACTCTGTGTCAGCCATGACAGATTTTCGTTTCATGCATATATGTTGTATCCGTAAGCCATTTGCGTTTCTGCGTCAGTTTTAACAATTTGCTTACAAGAAATTTTACTGAGTTCCGTTCTCAATACCTGTGAAATCCATCGTCGAAGGGCTATGACATGGCGTGATCGATATTTTCAAACTTTTTTTTAACGAGTTGTTTTCCGCAACGTTCGGAGTAGTGTATTTTTTTCTGTCTGAACTAATTCTTGATAAAAAAAATCGGCTGTAAACCATGCGAGTTTATTTTCATGTAATATTTTAATCTATTCGAAATGCAACTCTCGGAGCTCTTAATGTACCCACAAAAACGGTCGATCTCGAAAATGGAAAAACAGGAAATTTTTGAAGGTCAATCAGGGAAGATCAAAAATAGAATCTCCTCGTCGTTGTTGTCAACAAAATATTGATGTATATGCCACGCTAGTTGTCAATTTTTTCTAGCTGCTCGCATTCGGAGAGTAGCACTCTCAGGCTAAGGTGTCCCAAAAAAATGTCGATTCTCGGATTTACGTTTCCTGGTTAAAAAAGTGTTCCATTTGGTTAGAAAACACTTTTGGCCAAGTATCAGTTTTTTGGCGAAGTTTAAGCGCTCCCGCATCGCACATTTGTGAATTTTACGGTCCCGATAATTGAGATTTTTGACGATTTGATGATTTCTCCGAAACAGGACGAAACTCTCGGACGAAACAGTCACGCTAGAGCCTCGAATATTTGAGTTAGTAGACTCCTAACACACTATTTTTGACATAAATTAATCATTTTGCCGTGCAAGACGCGCGAGTATTATTTAAAAATTTGGAAACTTGACCGAAAGGCGAAAACCCTATTTAGGCGCAAACATTCAGCGAATTCAATAATTTTTTAAAGTTGGAAGGAATATTTCTATCGTCGTAAAAACTCAGGGTAGTTGAATTCTCGTAGACTACTTTTGATATAAATTACACATTTGAGCGTGCAGGACGCGGGAGTATTTTTTTACAAATTCGGAAACTATACCTAAAACGCTATTTTGAAGCAAACACATTTTGGCGAAAATAGATTATTATTATTTAGATTAGATTATTATTATTTTTTTAAATTTCAGAGAAATACTTACAAGTTAATAGTTAAAAGTAAATAAGTTATAATTTTTCAAAGCTTAGGAACATTTTTCACCGTCAGGAAACGAAACTTCTCGAGGGTCGACCTTTTTTGGGGACACCCTATTCCAGGCCGATATTTTTAAAGCACCATTTTATGCATCAATTCCCTCTCCTCCTCCTTAACACTTTGAGCATCACTTTAAAACTACACTACTTGTAAAGTTGACTTGAAAAGTACGAAACATCTAACTTTGGATTGGCCCCTAAAAACCCAAAATCGGCTCACCCTTGGCCTAAAAATGACCCCCCATGGAGGAGAGCGGTGCTTTTCTCCATAATTTGTGTTCAGTAACAAAATGGACGTAAATTCTCAGTAAAAAGATGGTGCCCTAAGTAATTCGATTTTATGATCTCGAAGCTCGATGCAGATAAACCCGTTCTTCCCCTTTGTATCTTAAATCCAGAAAGGCGGATACAGCAATTTGGCAACACCGAATTTCCTCCATTTAAACGTATGCTAAATAATCGATTCTTGGCGGAGCACCAGACCCCTCCATGAATCGATACATTTCCATAGATTTAAATGAAGAAAAGACAATGTTGCCAATTCGCTGGATCCGCCAATACTTAAATCAACACAGGTTATAGCAATGACAGGAAAAAGAGAGTAAATACAGAGGAGAGTAAAAGTGGCTTTTACATCCTCGATGCTGCGAATGGCCTCACCGACGGCTCCGTAAAGCAATGACGCACTAAGTATCAAAATTCACTTCCGTGATGATCATCGTGATGTGAGACGCAACACAACAGAGTTACAAGAAGGAAAAAATCCATCACTCATGTAAAAGGTTTTGCGAGGGACCTCTCTTTCATGCGAGTACGCGCGTCATGAAATCATTTTTTGATCTTTTTTTAATCCTGTCCCTCTTTAAAACTAACAAGAAGGAGATCAGTGAGATCACTCGTGTGATTAGAGCGGATGAGTGAAGTCACGGTGGCTCCAGAACACACCTACACCAAATTTAACTGAACTTGTGTGATTGCATTTTAAAATGACAAAAAGATTTTTCAACTGAAGTATTTTTTTATTCAGTGACCGCAATACAGCGGGTCCAACATGTTTGCTGCACTAAATTTTCGATGGGTTTTGGTTTGGATCTGCGTTATTGTGTTCGGTTTTGCGACTCAAAGCCCACAGGGGTCGGCTCTGTACGTAACGCAACCGTCCGATGCTACAGGTAACTTTTTTAAAAATTATTTTTCTTTTGATAATTCAAGTTGGCAATTGTGTTCATACTGCTACTAATTATTTTGCAATGTAAAGTTTTCTTAAAATTGAATTTTATGGGTTTCATTTTGTATCGATCAGTACTTATTTTTATTTTAAAGTAGACCTGCCGCACACTAAAGATACAAATTAGCGAAAAGACTTTTTTGAAGTCCAGTAAATCTAGTCTCTAACTTGGAAAAAGTCGCGAAAATCATTGCTATGCAGAAACAGGGTATTTAGGTTCCAAATCAGACTGAAAAAAAGTTTACAAACGCATTCCATCAGGAACATCACCAATTCTTAGTTTTTCCAAATAGCAACTGAGGACGATTTCCAAAGAGTTACCTTTAAATGGGTCTTCTTTTGTTACTTTAAAATTATTGGACAGAGAAAAAAAAATCCTTTGGAACGATTTATAGATATAATACGATTTTCTATCAGAATCGTATTCCATGATATGTTTATGATATGATATGATATGTTATGTTCCATGTTTATATCCATGATAAAAATTAATTGTCTTCCGAGCATGAAATCATCCTCATAGGATAAAAATCGTCCTCCGACGAAGAAATCGTCCACTCTATTTTCGCCCCCGGGGAACGATTTATTTTGGCGCGTATACGTAGTATACCGCCTTTGCGATCGTTTCGACCCCCCCCTCGATACAATAACCGAGTCCCCTAGTTCCTTACCGAAAAGTGACTACCGCGAACTTCTGAGATTTTCCAAAGCGTGTAAAAAGTTTACTAATCCGTCAATAATAATGATTAAAATTTGTTTCTCATTCTGGGGCTCGCTAGTTTATGTGTAATGAATANACTGCTTGTTTACTTTTAAAACTACTACATTATTGAAAATGAAGTTAAATATTAATAAAGAAAGCACGCCTAATAATTTACATTTCTCTTTACATCAATGTAAGATGGTCAACCATGAGTAATCGCATTATGATTGCGAACCTAAGAGAACCTTGTGCGACCTAAGAAATTGAATGTTGTAGAAATATTTACAGCAAGATTTATACCGTGGTAAAGATGCTGTGTCTGCGTCTCTACTGAATTAGCCTAGGAAGAGGCTGTAAATCACAAAAAACAAAAATTGAACTAAAACCGGGACGTTTTTGAAGTAGGAAATGACATTTTCAACGAGAAATCAAAGAAGGGAAAAAAGGAAAGAGGGACAAATGGAATTGCGATTGACGATTCATTTGCTTTTTTATTTTGTATTTTTCCAGTCGAAAATGAAACCGTTAAATTCCAAAACGTCCCGGTTTTTAACTTATTTTTTGAGTTTTGTGTATTAGAGTCATTCCTCAAGTTATGTGTTTGTTTAGTGTATTTGTTGGTTGATAAGGTTGCTCACCACTTTTTCAGCAAAGTTGACGCATCCTCAGCTAAAAACGAATACTGATGATTACTACCTCAACCCGGACGATGACTCCAACAACCAAGATCAAGATCTTCAAGTCAGGGCTAAAACCCCTAAAAGGCAAAGGGACAAGATATCCGCCGCGGCCAGAATCACGAATAGTGTACTCAACATACGATGTCAGACTGGGAAAAAATACCGAAGACCTACCCCCATCTACCCCACATCTACATCTACCCCAGTTCATGAAGGACACCCTGCGGTGGACGAACTGGCGAATCAACTGGCCGGCATTCAACTCAAAAGTTCGTCCGTTTCGTCGTCTGGTTCAAAATCAAAACGCTGCGGTCAGGTCAAAAGCTTCTTGATGATATCTATCAGCAGGAAGTCATCAAAAATTATGAGGTCAAATTCAAGAGGATCCAAGGAGGAACCTGCCAAGGACTCCCCATCAATGATGGACTCTCAGATGGACACCGGATACCATTCAGCTTAAAGTGTAGCCCACACTGAAAACAAAGCATGGCAACATCTACCATACGTCTACCTGTTTTTTAAACATTGAAACTATCTAGTGAAAATTACCAGAATTATAGTGGTATTCACCAGAACTTTTGTGACACTCACCATAATATGGTACACTGAAAAAAAGGATTGCTAATTCACCGATTTAGGGTGAAGCAAAATTTGCTTCACTTCGTAAAGCTTTCTTATCCGTGGACGATGTTGAATCAAGTGAACGACTAGCACGAATTGCTACACCGATTTGCTACATCTGCGCGCCTTCATGCAGTTAATCTTGCATCGAGTGGCTTGGAAGTGTCACTGCATTTTTTGGTATTGGTACTTTGCGAATAGTAAAAATAGCTCAATAGTTAGGCTGAAATAGCGGAATTTACGGAAAAATAGCGAAATTTACGGAAGAATAACTAAAAAGGTAACAGACGTAGCTTTTCAGGTAGCAAAATCACCTACACTCGTGTGCGTAAGTTAGCTGAAATTGGTGTAGCGATTTTACCTGCATGGTTTGCACGTTCGTTTTTTAGCTCATCATGCAGTTGAAATACCCGCGTGCATGGCAATTTCAGCAATATTTTTTTTTCAGTGTAAATGCTACCATGTAGAGTCTGGTGTGAATTAATTGCCAAACTCGGATCACTGTGTCAGAGTATGTTAAAATCTACCATATTTGTTTTCAGTGCATGGACAATTTAACCAAGAGAGGGATATGTTTAATATATATTTAATTTAATATATTAATAATATGTTTTAGCATCAAATGGAGTTCTCTCTTATTTTCGAAATCTATACAGAATCCTCTTTCCTCCGATGAGGCCTTTTCCGGCCTCACCTGAATTTTGGTAAATGTTCCATACTTTCAAAGATGTAGACCTAGAGGTCGGCATATAAATTTTCCCCTCATTTATATGTCAACCTCAATATGTAGGACTACAACTTTGAAAATATGGAACATTCACCAAAATTCAGTTGCGGTCGAAAAAGGTCCTTCACGCTACTCCTCCTTTACACATCATGTGCGGAGGGACGCTCATTACATGAGCATTCTTGGCCATCTTGGTTTGATATTGGAATCAAAAGATTTACAGCAGCATTTTTCTAGTGTTTTTCATGATAGTAGGTTGGCTGTCTTTATGAGCCCTAAGAGCTCCATACTTTAACAGGTCCATGCGTTTTATGGTAGATATACACGCACTGGAAAAAAAACACATTGGATCTAGAGTCCAGACTCTTAAAAACATCGACAAGAAAAAATACTCTTGACTCAATCGGATTTTTACTTAAATCAAGAACCAAGCCTCTTACATTGAGCGGATTTCCTTTTGATTTAAGAAAAAATCTGATTGAATCAAGAGTATTTTTTCTTGTCAATGTTTTCAAGAGTCTGGACTCTAGATCCAATGTGTGTTTTTTTTCCCCCCAGTGCGAGGGCATATGAACGGATTACGCAATTTGACCGGAAAAAATCTAGTTGTCCGATAAAGCGGAAAATTTTTCGGACATGCTTTACTTTGACAACGTGTAAATGTTCAAACGGCAATGCGACGCACACTGGATCGAGTCAATCAGAGAGGTCGGACATGAAATTGTTTACTAAAACTACAAATATTGATGTTTATTTCGTCACATTTTAAATTTTAAGGGGTGTTTCTAGACAAAAATTTCACAAGAAAACCAATGAAACCACTTTCAGAACCTCAAAGTTTTGAATGAACGGAGTCCAAAGCATTTAAAGTTTCCAAATTTTGTCCGACTTCTCCTATTGACTCGGTCCAGTGTGCGACGGGGGCGCTATTCCTCAACACGATAGAAATGAAGTCAACAGTGGCGAGGTGTGAATGACCAATTGGAGTGCATTTTGCAATTTGGAACTATAAGTTCTAGCCCGGTTTAAAAACAACGTATGTGCCATTCGTTTCCCTGTGCACATAAGTGTTTTTTCAGATGAACCAGAATTCATAGTTCCAAATTGCAAAATGCAGTCCAACTATCGATAATTTCCCATTTGAAGTTACGGTAAAGAACAGATTTTCGAGTTGCTCTTTCCAAACACCCCATTTATCGATCCTTTTCCATAGGTTTAAATAGAAGGACAATGCATACATCGCAAAACACGCCGCGCCACTGAAAGTCAAACGGACGTTTGGAGGGAGCAGCCCTGCCGGTATGCATCGGCCTTGCCGCATACCTGAAAACTTTTATGAAATATTCGAGAAACGCAGTTCGCGCAGACAAGGTTTCTTCGTCTTTATTCATAAGAATCTCGAGATTGAGATGGATACTCACTATTCTGAAAATCATAACTCAGGTAAAAAGCTGATATTAAACAAGAAATATTACTTTCTTTGACTCTCTTGCTTTCGGTCCACCCACTTGGAGGCAGGGTTACACAGTCCAACGACGGTGCCGATTTGATCCTATTCTGCCGTGAGGAAAAACACAATGAGAGAAATTAGTCGTCGCCAAATTTTCTTGGATAAAATACTTTTTGTTCAGAATATTTTAAATATTCTTCCTTTCAAAATTTAGGTAAGTAAGAAAAAAATTAAAAATTAATTTCAATCCCAATGACAGGTGTCATTAAGGACCTCTTTTGGCCCTACAACAAATGGTTTAAAATGTTACATGCGCAAAGAAAGTTTCTGCGTGGCAAATTATGCTATTTAATATCGTTACTTTAAGACTCAGACTCACTTTTCACATTGTGATAGATTATGGTGTCAGAGGCCAGGTCTTTTCGATTTTTCCCCTGCGGAAATAGCGAAAGCAAGTTATACGGAAACAGAACTCGGAGTAGGATGCGCGCTGATAACGGCGCAGAGATACAAATATTCCTACTCGACGGATGTCTGTGTCGTATTTGCAAAATTGAAGGCGCGCTAGCGCGAGACCTGAACTCTCAATTTTCCGCTCTTTATGGTGCTGATGAGGTAGCCCGTATCACTCAGATTCGGGAGCATGGTTAAAAAAGGAGGCTTGATTATGTCTCTCTATCTCCGACTATGTTTGCGCTCGATTTTATTCTTCTTTTTTTTTGATGTCTGATTCTTTCTTTATGATGTATTTGTAGACTCATACCTACAGCTCGTATGCAATGGCCCAATAGAACTGGCAAAGCTCGTGTCTTTATCAAGCCTCGGGTCAATGCAGCCCGGCCTGATCATCTAAAGGTTGAGAAGTAAAAAGTACCTTTTGTAACGCACCGCTTTTTGCACTTTGGGGCCACACAATCGCGTGGCCCTTGGGAGTGACCGCACTTTCGAAGACAAATATTGAGGGCTTCTTCGGTAAAAGGATGTGTAAAGCTTCCAATACGGAAGCTTTAAGGTTTCAGGAATTTTCGTCCAATTTTTTTCGTCCTAGAGAATTTTAGTCCAATAAATTCCGCCCGGTACCACTTGGTCCGGTAGGTTTGGTCTGATATTTTTTGGTCCAATCCATAAAAGGGCTCTGCGTTTTAGGTCCAATTGTTTTTGTTTGTCTGAGGTATTAGTGACAAATGAGACAAATATCAACATATGATTTTAATCTCAGTTTTTCACAAGAGGATATGCTACCATAGTGATTAGGAAGGAATGAAGGGCGTTTTTATCTTTGTCTAACCTCTAAGACACTTACGTATGGGTCAAAGTAATAAAGAGGGCTAAAAAATGTTGGAAAAATCGTCTTTTAGACCAAACTAACTACTGGACAAAAATGTGAAATGGACCAAAAGAATTGGATACAAAAACATTGGACAAAGATTTTTATAACCTCCAATACTGCTAAGATTGTGCAACGAAGGTCTTTAATTACATGTAATCTATTTGAAAACTCTGCCATGAATTTTTTATTTAATCTGCTCCGAATTTTTCCTCGCTGCTGTGTGGAGCAAAATCGATTGTGAGCGAATTTCATTTGCTGCAAATGCTATGGAAAATGGCTCAATCTTTGCGGTATTGCAAGCCTTTTACGCTATTTTACCAAAGAGGTCCTCAGTTTCCTACCTTCGGGGTATAGTACGATTTTTACCAGAAGAAATTTGGCAACATACGAAAGTCCATACAGCGTTTTTCTACGGCACGGTGGTATTGACCCATGAGACTTTCAAGTACTGAGTTACAATTTTCTCATGTTTCAATAAAGTTGCATTACCTCAACTGGCAATAAGTTGGCGTCGGAATCCGATGTGGAGTTTTGTCTCTCCACGACTGCAACTCGTTTCTCGGTAATCTCTCGGCTACCGAGAAATGAGTCCTCGAAGATACCTACTTAAAGATAACTCGTCGTCTCCCGCACGAAGGAACGTAACTCTATTCCAAGGTTGCCAAATTGACTCAAACAATTAATTTATTTTACAAAAATGTACGTAAGCAATTTGAGTCCAAAATATCTCTGTTTTTTGCTTGGAATCTAGAGAAAAATCAGGGAAATTTCCAGTCAGAAATGCCCAAAATTCTCGTGGTTAATAGGTAATTTGTGAGGGGAAATTTGGCAACATTGGAATGGAGTTACGTTCTTTCGTCCGGGAGACAACGAACTGGGACGTGAATCACAGCTAGGGCATCTTTGAACTAAAAAGGAAACCCCGAAAAGAAGTCAGCGTACTTGGAAATCTCATGACTGTCGTGTTGAAAGCACACAAGAAGAAACATCTTTCCTTGATGTTGAACGATTTAATATTAATTTTGAAGACTCCGGACGGATGAAAGAGATTTGTTATATCATTTTCGGTCCAAAAAATAGTTATTGCCCTTTTTTTTTAAACCCACCCTAGACAGTTTTGCTGGATTTACAACTTGTGCGAATACGAAGTACGAAGTTGAAGTTATACTTACTTAGTAGATAATACGTACTTTTTGGAATATGACTATATCTTGAATATAATTTTATTTAAAAATAAAAAAAACACGTATAAGTTTTATTGTAGTAAGATGCAAGGCAACTGAGATTGAAAACAATAAGAAAAAAGAAACTTTATTTTCAGCCTTTTTACGACCCCAATTGTAAATTTTCCTCTTATTTGTGGGTATTTTCAACTGATGCATTTTTTTTTAAACCCCTTTTGTATTCACCATCTTTAGCTTCCCAAGAAGAAAATCTTCGCCAACAGCGAGATACTTTACCTAATTATGTAAAATTTTAAAATCATAAACGAACAAAAGAGGGATTTTATTGGCCCTCCTTGTTCAGTCTCTCCCTTATCCCCAGCTCTTGCCACTACTCACTGTACAGCAAAAACGATAAATATTTGTAGCATGAATGAATACTGTTTTTGTCCGATGTGTGTGCATCCTCGATATTTTTCAAGGGCCATAACGAATATTAAATATTTATGATACTTTTTATTTATTTATGAGTACACCAATCTAATATACAGGCGTCCCAGGCATAGAAAATACAGTAATAGAGAGAGCATTGAATTCAGTTTTTTTCTTCTTTTTTTAAATTTTTGCAAAACGACCTCGATTCACAGGTGAGCTCTAGTAATACTTTTTCGAGCCTTGAAGCAACATGCAGCTAAATAACGTCAGGGATAACAATAATAACATTATGAATGAAAGATCTTTGACTTTGAAAGTTTTTTCTGCGTCATTGTTTGTTTGCAATGCCTACTGAACCAGAATCAATTATTTTTTCAGCTATTGGCGGGTATTACCTTTTCGATGAGTCCAGTACTTCCCATTGTTCAAATAGAAATTAAGTGTTCAATATAACGTTATGAAATAGTAAATTATTCCACTTGATGTAAATTATCATTGTCTGTCATAACTCAATCTGAAATCATTTGAGCCGCTTTTTTTGGACCTTTAGATGAACCTGCTTTCTTTACATTTTTGAAAATTAACAAAGGAGGTGGTACTTAGAGGGCGCAAAAAGTCCTAAGGAGGTTTAACTGCGTAGCGGCCTGGGGGCCTCACCTCCTAGTATTTTGCAAATTTCTGCGTAATTTGCTTAGGAATTTGCTTTCTACGTAGATCTCAAGTCATTTCTTCAGACCGAAAAGTTAAAGGTGAAAATGACAAAAATGCAATCAAAGTAAATGCTTCGGTTGTACAGTGAAAACTTACCAAGTCAGATTTCATAGGTCAATTAGAAGAAAAACATATGGGCACTTACGTTCTGCAACAAAAAGAAATGAAAAGACGGACATTAGTAATGTTGTGGGTGAACAAACAATATTAAAGTATTGATGTTAAAGACGTTTGATTTACAAGCATCGATACAACTAAATATACATTCGCACGATTTTATATTTAATTGGTGGCGGCGATTTTCCGATCGGGACTTTTCGGTGGATCCACGCAGCACGCTTTTCCAGCGAAGAGCATAATCTCAAGAAGTCGGTCTTGCCCGCCGCGATGCGTGACAACTGGAATCTCAAGACGGCGGCGTCTACATGCAACTATACGTGCTTTATGACTGTGCGGGATGCATGCAGAAATATGAAGGCGCTCTGATTACCGCCACGTTCACGACGACTCGCATGGTTCGCAGTGCCGCAGTGCGCTGCCCTGTTTCTAGTTTTGAATCTTGTAGCTTCTCCTTAAATAAACATATTTATTAAAACATTCGGTCGACAAAATTTGATTTTGATATCATGCACTGTGAGCCCAATGCAACAATAGCCCATAACTTCCTCCAAGTTCAAATTCTAAAATTCCATCCATTTGCGTACAACTACGTTCTTTCTTGGATTTTTCACTGAGATAAACTTCTTTTGGATCCCCTTGAAACATTTAGCTTCATAATCTGCGCCTTGAAAAATTCTTGGAGGTCTCACAAGATCAGTTCATTTTTCAAATCACGAGAGTGCGCCACATGCGCGCAACTCCCGAAACCTACTGTTTGAGCCTCTGATCAACCACCGGGGGCTGCCCCCCTGGCATCCAAGAAGACAAATACCTAAGGGCTGCCCCACCTGACATCAAAGAAGCCTCCCCCCCCCCCCCCGGGCTGCCTAGGAAGTTTGGACCCTCTCTTTTTTTAAATAAATCTTACAGGAAAAAAAAAAATCTTGGAACGTGCAATAATATTCTTCGGGTATTTATCGAAATTGCGGCTGCAAGGAGGTCCAATTGGACTACATTTTGCAATTTGGAACTATAAATTCTGGTCCGGTTTAAAAACAACGTATGTGCCATTAGCTTCCCTATGCACATGAGTGTTTTTTCAAATGAGCCAGAATTTATAGTTCCAAATTGCAAAATGCAGTCCAATTAAGACTCATGTTTCGAGTGATACGAACGCATCTGTAACGAATGAAACTGCCTCATTAACATTCTTCGTGTGCTTTCATTCGGAACGTCCAGTAATTTCACGATCCTTAATTTTAAGGCTCCTCAAAGGTTCCATGAAGGCACGCGTGAAAGTCCGTCGTCTCCGCAACGAAGGAACGTAACTCCACTCCAGGGTTGCAAAGTTGACTCAAGCAATGGAGATGTTGCATGTGTGAGGAATTTGCGATTTGACTGTTGATTTTTATGTATAAGTTCGGGGGAAACAAGATGGTGCCACTGGTTTTCTCTGAAATCAACTACAAAGCTCAAAAAAGCTCTCAAGTTGAGGCCAAAATGGCCGGGGATATCCCACGCTATCCTGAGAGTCCACGTCTACATCAAGACAAACTCTCCATGCAAAGGTGGGGAGCAAATACATTGACACGGTCGCCGTGATTTCAGTCTTAGAGTTCCCAAATAAAGTGGCAGCCCTGTCGATGCATTTGCTTCCTTGCATGGAGAGTTCGTCTTGATGTAGAGGTGGACTCTCAGGATAGCGTGGGATAGACCCTCCATTTTGGCCTCGGTTTGAGAGCTTTTTTTGAGCTTGAGAGTTGATTTCAGAGAAAACCAGTGGCACCATCGTGTTTCTCGCAAACTTTTACTTTATAATCAATTGTCAAATCGCTAATCCCTCACACATGCAACGTCTCCATTCAATTTTTCACAAACATGTACCGGTGCAATTTTTTTCGATGACTTCTCTAATGTGTATATGGATTAGAAGAGAAATCGGTGAAATTTTCAGTTAGAGATTCCCAATATTTTCCTGGTGAAAATGCAATTTGCGAGGGTAAATTTAGCAACATTGGAAGGCAGTTTCGTTCTTTCGTGAGGGGAACGAGGTTGGCTCCGAGGCTACTCGGCCACTGAGTGGGTTATTTCTGAGGGGAACATACCCACTTTTAGATGAGCCCCATAATTCAAGTGATTTAGGGTTACCCGGGGCTCATGCACAAATAAACTCGTTCCCTTTCGGGAACAACTTGCTCAACTCACTTCATCATGTTAATTACGGACAGAAGTTCTTTTCGACCCCCCGCTTGCGAAGCCAGAGAAAATAAGAGTTGAGATTTTTACTCCTTTCATCTCTTTCTCGTACATTCGACATTAATCGTAAGCTTATTTTCCGGCTCTACTTGAAACCCCTCTCTTTCTTTTTGCCACCTTTGCGCGCTCCTCATCTTTCGCACCTCCAATCTCTTCTCTGATTACCGATTAGCAGCACTGCCGTGATAGGGAAAAACGCCGTATGAGCATCCAAATGTTGTCAAATCTTCCCTGATAAGATGTTAATGTTTTGGGTAGAAAGGATTACTGGCCAGGCTATGACTTCAAGCATTCTGCTATATTTTTCCCGACCAAAGTTCCACGCAGAACACGATCTGCGCAAGTTAATTACACAATTTGACTCTTAATCTACGTATTAACGTTACAGTTTACATTAATTACGGGCGTAAATAGGATAAAGAGGAGCGCCTTCAACACAATGTGTAATTTCAATGCGAAATTGTGATACCACTATTCGTGCGTCACGATGGTCATTTTGCATATTCGGCTAATTGAAGGCGAATCTTAGGTTTCCAATGAACCGACAGGCGAATTACGAATTTAAACAATATGATACATTTATCTTGACCGAAATTGCACGCACAGCACGATTCGCGCAACGAAACTAACATAATTAAACTCCTAATCTAGATATTGACGTTTTCAGTTTACATTAATTACGGGTGTAAATAAGATAAAGAGGAGCGCCTTCAACACACTGTGTTATTTCAATGCGAAATTGTGATACCACTATTCGAGCGTCAGGATGATCATTTTGCATAGTCGGCTAATTGAAGGCAAATCTTGGGTTTCCAATGAACTAGTAGGCAAATTACGAATTGAAACGATCTGATACATGTTGTAACCAAAATTTCACGTGAAACATGAGTTGCGCGACAAAACTTACAGAATTAGCCTCCTAATCGAGTCATTTTAACATTTTTAGTCATACTAACCATGACAATTTTGAATTCCCTGCTCACAAGAAAAGTGGTAGCATACTTGAATCAAATCGCGCACTAATTCGAATGATACCACCCGGTACCGATCAGAAGCAAACGCGGGTTTCTACGACTTCCGTCAAAAGTCTAACCCTCGTATATGAAAACTCCATGAAAGCCGAAACTTTATCTTCAGAATCTGTGAATCGGGCCTCATTCACGTTATCAGTAGTAAAAAAGCAACAATTTCATATTAAAATACGTTTTTTTACAAACACGAGTGCAAAATGATACGATGTAGCCATTCGACTGCCGTAGTAGCGTGGTACAAAACGTCCATCATCTTCCCGCCTTTTCGGCGCGTTCGAAATCCATTTGAGTCTTTGGACTTTTTAAGAATTGATTACTCCGGGATGTTGGCTCCAAATATATGCGATAAATCACAACGTAATCTGCTCACCTGTCGCCCGATTGTTGAAATTTTATGTTTGTCGGGTAGACATACATAGATGACATAGGTTAAAAGGCGGAGCGTGATTGGTCGGCTACGTCTCGTCGCCGGTTTGTCGTGCCTATGTCGGGTGGAACTCACGACAAGCTAAAGGCACCTCTTAAGTTTCCGACAGTATGTCGTACATTCCACCCGACAATGGCACGACAAAGCAGCGATAAGACATACACGGAAAAAAAATTAAATCGTCACCTTCCAGGCAAAGTATCACAAGCGCCATGCGACGTTTAAAAATTTCCGCCGCTGTTTTATTTTTTTACTGAGAAATTTTTGGTTGAATCTGTTTGGAAATTTCACTAAATTTTATCGGCAGCACAAAGAAAATTCAGTGAAATTTTCGGACAGCTTCGTTGAACAATTTCTCTGTAAAAAAATAAAATGGCGGCGGAAATTTTAAAACGTCGCATGGCGCTTGTGATACTTTGCCTGGAAGGTGACGAAATGATGATTTAGCATTTACTCGTATATTGTTAAAAACATGTCCGACAAGTTTCAAATGCTGAGTTTACATTTGAAGCAACTAACTTAACTACGCCCACTGTAAAATGAACGAATATTCGAATGTTGTGTCAGCATTTTTGTATTGTAAAATCAGCATTTGAAACTTGACGGGCTTTTTCTTACCAATTTAAATGCTGAATCACCATTCAATTTTTTCCGTGTAGCCGACCAATCACGCTCCGCCTTTTAACCTATGTCATCTATGTCTATCCAACAATCACAAAATATCAACAATCAGGCTGCTGGCACTTTCGGAATATTAAATGAAAAGAGAGTAAGATCTAGTGACCCGATCAAGGAACATCTGAAAGGTAAATATTTACACGTTTCCCTGAAATAACTCATTTCATCAAAGGCAATTTGGCAATGTCTGAAAGTTTATACAGCGTTCTTTCTCTGCGCGGTAAAGTAATTACCCCAGCCGAGGCTTCGATCCGATTCCTACCGATAATACTAATGATAAGGCAAAAGAGTTCAGATTTCAAAGCGAAAATTAACGGTTGGGTATCTGGCATCCAGCTTACTCTTCAGCCCCCGTCCAACTCCCTCTTTGCTCGCGGAGCTTTCATCAACGCTCCTGAATTGGAGCATTGCCTATGATTTGTAAGAAGCCTCCAATTATAAGACAAACCGATTATTTTATTAATGAGAGTTAAAACGCGCTCAGTGAGGAGAGACCGACTCCGATTGAACAGGTTTGAAAAATTGCGCCGTGGATCTGGGGAAGTAAAAGCTTCCGAACGCAAGGAGCCTTGATTTCCGGAGTGCCGGTTCTTATCGTGAGAGAGAACAATCATACTGAATGGGGAAAAACGTTCTCAAGATACTTAGTAAAAAAAGATGGTTAAACGAAGTTCACCAAACAATTTGTTACCGATTACTTACCAATTTCTAATATTCTTTCTATTGGAAAAAAAGTCAAAAAAGAGAAAAAAGAGGTTTTTATGACGACATAACAGTGCAATTTCTGAAAAAAATTGAATATTAGCAAAACTAAAAACAGTCTTGAACTATAATTCGCGAAAAATTCACGTGAAAATTCGTCAAAATTCGGAGTGCCGGGTCTCATCGTGAGTGTTAAAACGCGTTCGATGAGGAGAGACCGACTCCGATTGAGCAGGTTTGAAAAATTGCACCGTGGATCCGAGGGAAGTAAAAGCTTTCGAACGCAAGAAGCCTTGATTTCCGGAGTGCCGGATCTCATCGTGAGAAAGAACAATCATACTGAATGGGGAAAAACGTTCTCAAGATACTTAGTAAAAAAAGATGGTTAAACGAAGTTCACCAAACAATTTGTTACCGATTACTTACCAATTTCTTATATTCTTTCTATTGGAAAAAAAGTCAAAAAAGAGAAAAAAGAGGTTTTTATGACGACATAACAGTGCAATTTCTGAAAAAAATTGAATATTAGCAAAACTAAAAATAGTCTTGAAATATGATTCGCGAAAAATTCATGTGAAAATTCGTCGAATTTCGGAGTGCCGGATCTCATCGTGAGAAAAAAAAATTATATTGAATGAGGGAAAACATTCTCAAGATACTTAGATAGAAAAGATGGTTAAACGAAGTTCACCAAGCAATTTGTTACCGATTGTTTACTAATTTCTTACATTCTTTCTAGTGGAAAAATATGGTCAAAAAAGAGGGAAAATAGGTTTCCATGGCAACATAACAGTACAATTTCTAGAGAAAATGGAATATTAGTGATTTCAAGTAAAACTAGTCTTGGAATGTAATTCGCGAAAAATTCACTGGTAAAATCTAATTTTTAAGCATCAAAATGTGAGTTTAACTGTTATAAGTCTGTAATTTTGAAACATTCAAAAAATATTCTTCCAAATAGCAAAAAATTTACTTATGCGTATCGTCGTTCAAGCCCCTTAAAAAAGGCCGAGCACATGACGGAGACGGAACGAATTCTGTGGACTTATTATTGAATGTGATAAAAAAAGCGAAAGACAAAGAGGACTAAAAAGTCTGAGAGAAAATGCAGCGATCCTATTTGTGAACGCGGATGACTGCGATGGACAAATTAGGTACGTTATACACTAACTAACGGAAACCCCTCACAGAGACCCTACAGTTATTCAGTTAGTCCACTATTTTTCCCCTTCGCCGACAAGCGTTTCAATCAATAGGATCATTCCATTATCTCGTCTACTTCTGTGTCTACCGCTTTGTCTATCAATTCCAATAATCAGCCCGCTGGTGGTGTTCAAGTAAAATTAAGGTAATTTTTTTTCACATTTCGCAATCCTCGAAAATATCGGTCAATTTTGGAAGGTAGGCCACTCAATTACTTGAATAAGAGTAAGCAGTTATTCCATCGTATTCTGTATCAATATTGTGAGTTGTATACAATATTAAATGTAGAAATCAAAGAGTTTCCCGTACAAATCGTAAAACAATAAGAAAATAATGATGACATTTATCGGCTAATTGTAAAACTGGCCTTCTTTTTTACTGTATTCTAGTGCTGTGAATGAGCATTGTGAAAAAATGGTCAAACCCTCCGTACCTTTGATTCCTACAATTTTTTCCATGATATCTTCTATAACAAAGTGCCTAAATAGACCAGAGGTCGGGAGACGAATTTAAGCGTTCTAATACGTTATTCCTGACCACAATTTCACGCAAAACACGAGTCGAGCAACGGAAATTACAGAATTCGACTCCTAATCTAGATATTAACAATATCAGTTAACATTAATTACGGGCGTGAATGGGATAAAGAGGAGCGCCTTCAACACACTGCGTAATCTAAATGCGAGATTGTGATACCACTATTCGTGCGTCACGACAGTCATTTTGCATAGCCGGCTAATTGAAGGCGAATCTTACCAGTGCCAGGCTACCAGTAGACAAATTACGAATTTAAGCGATTTTACACATTTTTTTTTACACAAATTTCACGAAAAAGACGACTTGCGCAACGAGCTACTGAAATCCAACTTCTACCACAGAAACTGTTACGGTAACGTTTAGTGCACGATTTGTCTCGAATAGACTCTTCCTTTTTTTATGAGCCTGAGGTTTGAATTTGCGTTGAAAAAAAAAACGTTGAATATAGCGTAGTTAAAGTTAGTTTCATTGATTTTTGTTGCGCAAGTCGTGAAATTTTGATTGAAAAACGCGTGTCAGAATGGTGAATATAAAAAATCTTGTAAAATCAACAAATAAAATTTGGAAACTTTAAAGGCTTATATGTGGTTTCATTGGTTTTCTCGTGGAATTTTCCTCTAGACACACCCCTTAAAAATTAAAATGTGACAAAATAAACATCAAAATTTGCAGCTTTAGTGAAACATTTCGTGTCCGACCTCTCTGATTGACTCGATCCACTGTGCACGGAGAAAAAAACTTGCTTCGGACCCGAAGTTGAGGCCATATGGATCTCTGAAGTTTTCGGATCACGTATCTAAAAACTTGAGGTCGAGCTGCCGAAGTTCGGGTCAGACATCTGAAGTACTTCGATACATACCGAAGAGTTCGGGTCACACATCTGAAGTACTCCGGTACATACCGAAGTGCCTCGATGTCTGACTCGAACTTCGGCAGCTCGACCTCAAGTTCTCAGATACGTAATCCGAAAACTTCAGAGATGACCACATGACCTCAACTTCGGGTCCCACGCACAAAGTTTTTTTCTCCGAGTATACCCCTTAAAAATTGAAATGTGACAAAGTAAACATCAAAATTTGCAGTTTTTAGTAAAACATTTCATGTCCGACCTCTCTGATTGACTCGATCCACTGTGCCTCGTTCAAAACAGAAAATCCCCGCAAAAACTGCAACTCGGTCCAAGGAGATAATATCCGAGATACGTTGCGCGGGCGGCATTCAAATATACCGCCTCGGTGAAGGCGGCTCATTTCGTCGGCCCTCCGACGCAAGGGCGTATCTCAATTCTCACATGAGCCCCGTGCTCCGTATAACTCAACACTTTCCAGGGTTCACGCAGAAAAATAGATACGCTCTTCCGCGGAGGAGGGAGGCTTCGATTGAAACGGCGTCATGCTTTGAAAAGGGCCGCCTGAAAAGGAGAGATACGTTTCAGCCCCCGAAGTTCCCGGCTTATCTTTCGCGGCAAACGTATCAGTGACGTATAATCGACTATCGATACTATCCCATTTGAAGGTATGGTAAAGAATCGATTACTAAGGTTTACCCAGTTTATCGATCCTTTTCCATGGGGTCAAACGGCAGATCGATCGATATATCGCAAAGCACGCCGCGCGGCTGGAACGTATCTATTACGTTCGGAGCTTCCGGTTGAATGTGAGTCCGAGCGACGCGAAGTGAGGCGTAAACTTTTATCTCGCGTTAACAAGTTCGTAAAAATAAACGGATTAACTGGGCTTTAATCAGGCTCCTGCTTGACGTGCTTCCGGTCTCGGGGACGGCGGATGGAAGTTGGGGAAGCACCGGCCCGGCGTCGCGCGGCGGAGCTACCCTCGAAATTTTTATGAAAGCGGAGCTGGTTTTGAAAGCGATTCGCTAATGAGAAAACTACTCGCACGAAATTTTTGAGGCGCTTTATACGTTGCCGATGTTAAAAGTAAGTTAGGAAGAATGTAGTGGGTTAGATGGACCAGACCAAAGATGCAAAATTTCATCTTCATCTTCATCCTCATCATCATCATCATCATCATATTCTTCTTCTTCTTCTTATACGAACGACTAGGGCAAAGCCCTGTTTGTAAGGTCATCTAGTATCGAGCAAAATAAATTATACTCATATTAAAAATCTAAAAATCACTAAAAATAAAGGACTCGTCAAAGTAATAAAAACAGCAATAAAATCTTCAATCATTCTCAGGAGAAGAGAGCCAGCTGTGTGCCCATCTCGACCGGTCGTCCAGGTGATATTTTCTGTAAGGATTGTCCAACAAACAAAATTTCGCTGAACCCTCTTCATTCATTCGGTCAACGGGCTCCGACCACAAAATTTTATGAACTTCTTTAAACTTCTGGAATAGACTTGGTATGCCATAAAACGCATACAAACATTACAAATCATAATTTAGAAATATCGGAAAAAACTTTTTTGACAAAAATCGCACGAGTCAAATTTCGAGGTTTTTTTGAATTGTCAGGTAATTGTTGCTGATCGATTACTTCCGCGGTTCCTGAAAAATCATTTCCAAAAGCATTATCCATGAAATTTCATTTTCGGCAAAATGAAATTTTCAAGAAACTTCATTTTCAGAAAAATGAAATTGCAAGAAACTTCATTTTCAACAAAATGAAATTTCAAGAAACTTCATTCTGCGAAATCTCATTTCCAAAGGCGTTACCCATGAAAGTTCATTTTCAGCAAAATGAAATTTCAAGAAACATCATAACGTGAAATTTCATTTACCATCTCTGAGCGCTTCGCTCATCATGTGGGTCGCTTTAAGCACGCGAGGGAAGCCAGAACTCCTGCAATACTCTGCATGCAACCCGCGCAGTCATGATGCATGAATAATCGCATCCAGGCGCGGCTCACCGTGCCAATTGCTTCAAACTTTTGATCCGTCATTTTCGTTCGAAAAAAAAAAAACGTGTAAGTAGATTAGCGATCTCGGAGATGCTGGACATTTCTGCCTCTGTGAAACGACAAATCTCCCGAATTTTTGCAAACTTTTCACTGCTGCGTAAGATTCTCTAACTTTTTCAAAATTTCTCCAAATCTCCAAGCAAGGGCAGGTCCAGCAAGTTTGCAACATTGGATTTTATTTACTGGAAAAAAAACCACATTCGATCTAGAGTCCAGACTCTGATAAAAACATTGACAAGAAAAAGGGACTCTTGATTCAATCAGATTTAAGCTTAAATCAAAAGGAAATCCGCTCAAATTAGGAGGCTTGGTACTTGATTTAAGCTTAAATCTGATTGAATCAAGAGTATTTTTTCTTGTCGATGTTTTTAAGAGTCTGGACTCTAGATATGTTTTTCCCAGTGTTCATTTAAACCTATGGAGATATATCGTTTCTAGGAATGGCCAGGTGCTCTGATAAGAATCGATTATTCAACACACGTTTGAATGGAGGGAAACAATGTTGCCAACTTTCTGGATCCGCCTGAGTTTCCAAGAACTTGTCACCCTGAAAAAAGACCATACTTCTAATTAATTTAAATTTATTTTCTTTGCCGTTGTCGCATGTTTTAAAGTAAATATTGCACTCGAGTCCGAAATAGCCGGTCTCATTTTCGTTGACGGGGAGAGAGGTCTCGGTTAATTATTTCGACTGGGCCGCGCGGCCGGTGAAAAAGCGGAGACGGCAAATAAAGCTGAGCTACGCTGCCGTGCTAGGGAAAAACGCCGTATGAACCTTCAGGCGTTGCCAAATTTCCTATGATAAAAGAAGAATTTCCTGCTGCGTTTATGAATACTTCCCTTTCGACTTTTTTGATCATTTTGTACGCAATTTCACCTAAAGTTCCTAAAAATCTCAAGGGAGAATATCCATATTTTTCCTTGAAAATACACATTATACACTGAAAAAAAATATCTCGGTGTGTTTACTAAGAAAAGGGTAAAATTACCAAGAATTCAGGGTTCTATTTGATCCCAGTTTTTTTTTGGTAAAATTACCATTTATGGAATTGGTAATTTTACCAAGAAACCTCGGTAAAATTATTGAACTTTCTCGGTAATTTTACTGGACCTTGGTAAAAACGCCAAAATTTTTTATCGACTGTGGTAGAATTACCGAGATAAAATGGCAAAATTACCGGGAATTAATTACCAATAAAAGTGGTAATCTTACCTGGAAAAAACAGTAAAAATACCGGTTTTTAGGTAAGCTTACCAGTCTGTCTTGGTAAAATTACTAATAATTGGTAAAACAAGTGAGATGGTAAAGGTACCAACGGACCTTGGTAAAAACGCCAATATTGTTTATAGATAGTGGTAGAACTACCGAGATAAAATGGCAAAGTTACCGGGAATCGATTACCAATAGAAGGGGTAATCTTACCTGAAAAAAAAAAAAAAAAACCAGTAAAAATACCTGTTTTTAGGTAAGCTTACCGGTCTGTCTTGGTAACATGACCAGTAATTGGTTAAAAAAGTGAGATGGTAAAGGTACCAACGGACCTTGGTAAACCGCCGAGAATTTTTTTTCAGTGTAGCAGAAGAAATTTGGCAACTTGCAAATGTTCATACGGCGTTTTTCCTGAGTGGGCCACGCGGGAGCGCCCTTTTTCTCTTGGCGGCCGATTGCAACTTCATTCATAATTGATCAGCGGAACAAGACGCATTGTTGCCGCTCCGACGCGAAATCGACGCGGATCTCAAAGAAAATCCGGGGATAAATCGGAAGATCCGGCAACCGCGGTGGCGCACGGACGTGGACCAGGGACACAAAAGCCGGATTGGACGGAACTGGACTTTCGCGGAAAATGCAGCGCCACTTCCACCGGAAGCCGATTACGCGAGTGCCACGTGCACCGAAAAAAGAGATATTGCTCGGTCGAACTTGTAGATCAGTACTGCTATTTTAAGGAAGAACGCCGTATGAGCCCCCAAACGTTTCCTCCAATAAAAACAGAAATTGCTGGGAAAATTGTGAATATTATTTTCCAAAATTTTCAGATAATTTTGTACGCAATGGACCACTAGACAAGGTACGAATTTAAGCATTCTGATACATGTTTTTTAACCAAAATTTCACGTAAAACACGATACGCACAACGAAAATTACCGAAATTAACTCCTTACGAAGATATTTAATGATTCTTGATGCGTGAATTGAAACCACCCGCTCATGAAAACTCAATGCTCTACGTCATTCACATCGCGCGCTAAACGTTATCATGAACGTCTCAGCGATATAAAAATCTGGCAACCTCAATCTTGACACTTTGGCTCAGCTATAGCAAATTACTTATAGTTTGAAAAACACATGGTGGGAAATGAACATTGCTCGATTGAGAAGATTGCTGAAACCGTTGTAGTGCGTGATTTGACTTACGTAGAGCTTTGAGTTTCTTGTAAGCGGCCAGTTCAAATTCCTCGTAACTAATGTGAAATAAAAACGTTGATATCTTCGCTAAGAGTTGGTTTCAGTAACTTTTGTTGCGCGAATCGTGTTCTACGTGAAATTTTGGATCGGAAACATGTATTAGAATGCTAAAATTCGTACCCTGTCTAGTGGTCCATTCAATCAAAAATATCTGAAAGTTTCGAGGAAAAATATCCATAAATTTCGTCAAAAATACGTGTTTTATCTGGGGAAATTCGGCAACTCTCGAATGTTCATACGGCGTTCTTCCCTAGCATGGCAGAGTAGAACAGCAAATCAGCAAATGTTTCCGACAAACCAGCATCGTCTGGTTGATGAAGGGCTAAAGACCTCGTCTCACGATCGTGAATTAACTCATCGGATGGATTGCAATTTGCAAAAACGAACCAAGAGCATTCCGATGTTGCTAGGATTGTGCAACTTGCATTCCTTGCAACACAATGGAGATGTTGCATGTGTGAGGAATTTGCGATTTGACTGTTGATTCTTACGTAAAAGTTCGCGAGAAACACGATGGTGCCACTGGTTTTCTCTGAAATCAACTACCAAGGTCAAAAAAAGCTCTCAAACTGAGACCAAAATGGAGGGGATATCCCACCCTACCCTGAGAGTCCACCTCTACATCAAGACAAACTCTCTATGCAAAGATAGGGAGCAAATACATTGACAGAGCTGCCACTTTATTTAGGGACTCCAAAACTGAAAACACGGCAACCCTGCTGACGTATTTGCTCCCTATCTTTGCATGGAGAGTTTGTCTTGATGTAGAAGGATAGCGTGGGATATCCCCTCCAATTTGGACTCAACTTGAGAGCTTTTTTCAAGCTTGGGAGTTAATATCAGAGAAAATCAGAGGTACCATCGTGTTTCTTGCAAACTTTTACATAAGAATCAACAGTCAAATCGCAAATCCCTCACACATGCAACATGTCCATTGCAGCTTGCAGCTTCAGAAAAAAGCGCACAGTGGCGCGCCTTCATTTCCGCGCATCACCACCCGCATTGCCCCGAAGTTGATTCAGTTGCGTGACCTAACCTAACCCAACTCGAATCTTCCGTGGCAGTTCTACGCCTTAATTGCGACAGATTTGAATCGGGTCAGGATCATTAATCAATATCACTGGTCAACAATCGTTTATATACCGTACATATTCTGCTGCAGTTCTGATTTTCTTCCCGATTTTTCAATTAAAAGCGAAAATTCTACGTCTCAAACCGCGAATCAACCCAATACATCACCCATAACAGCCGTTGCTATTAACTATCGGATGGAACCAGCCCCGTATTGCAGGGAAGCATCATTTTTTTCGAGCGGCAGTCACATGGTATTCCACACAATCGAAAAAAAGTCGACATTCTCGCAGCTCCGGAAAAATCCGAGGGTACTACTTTGCGATGGATCGATTGGTCATTTAAACCTTTGAAAAAGGATCGGAGTACACTTTAATTGTCGATTCTTTACCATATTTCCAAATGGTAAAATACCAATAGCGGATTATTCACCCTTCACCTCTGCGTGTCGTGCTTTACGATGTATCGATTGATGAGACATTTAAACTATGAAAAATGATAAATTATCATCATGCGCACCTTAAAAATCGATTGTTAATCATAGCTTTAAATGGAAAAATATCTACGGCAGATTAATCATTCTTCGCCACTTTGGAGAAAAAACACATTGGATCTAGAGTCCAGATTCTTTAAAACATCGACAAGAAAAAATACTCTTGATTCAATCCGATTTAAGCTTAAATCAAGAACCAAGCCTCTTAATTTGAGCTGATTACCTTTTGATTTAAGCTTAAATCTGATTGAATCAAGAGTCCTTTTTCTTGTCGATGTTTTCAAGAGTCTCGACTCCAGATCCAATGTGTTTTTTTTTCCCAGTGCATTCTTCGGCACTACATGCACTGGGAAAAAAAAAAAAAAAAACACATTGGATCTAGAGTCCAGACTCTTGAGAATATTGACAAGAAAAAATACTCTTGATTCCATCAGATTTAAGCTTAAATCAAAAGGAAAACCGCTCAAATTATAAGAGGCTTGGTTCTTGATTCAAGCAAAAATCCGATTGAATCAAGAGTATTTTTTCTGGTCGATGTTTTTAAGAGTCTGGACTCTAGATCCAATGTGTTTTTTTTCCAGTGTGTCGTGCTCTGCGATTTATTGATAGATCTGCCGTTTAAACCTATGAAAAAGAGTCGATTTCGGACATACCTTAATGATCGATTCTTTACCGTAGCTTCAAACGGGATACTATCGATAGTCGATTATTCAGGTCCACCACTGAAAATCCCCGTAAAAACTGCGGAGTGGCAACGGCGCACGCCGCCATCGGAGCACATTAAAAGAACCTAATAGCCGCCGTAATAACACCGCTCGCTGGAGCCGGAATCTACGGGCTCTCGGGTGAGTGGG
>NW_017547282.1:654126-671131 GCF_001854935.1 Bemisia tabaci | reverse complement strand
ACCCCCCCCCCCCGTGCTTGGGGCCCCGGCCTTAAGACTGGTACCAGGGCCCGAGATGGGATTTGGCTGGCCTGACAAGAACTCAAGGGACTGACCGATTTCCTCGCTATAAAGAGGTTATCGCAGAAACGATACTCGATCATAAAAAGACGAGCGAACTCCGACATCACTGAAAATTTCTACAATCCCTCGATCCTAGGATTGCATGCCCCAGGTGTGCATTGGTCGGGAATAGTGCACAACGCGGTAGGTGCGACACTATAAGAAATTACGAATTTCCAACGTTTAAATTACGCAGAGACGCACCGTATATAACGCGCAATGCGTAAAGTATTTGTCCAGCGTTGCAGGCGCTGATTTGCGTCAGGCGCGCACCGTAAAGAACGTGCAATGCGTGAAGTATTCCTTCAGTCTTGTAGGCGCCAAAATGCGTTTCGCGCTGACCGCACTGTGTTTGGCGCGACTGATTAAACTCGCGGAGTCAACGTTTTTCTCCTTGTTCCCACCATTAAGTTTTGCATTTTCTTTATGGCTTACTATTCTGCCGTGCTGAGGAAGAACGCCGTATAAACATTTCGGAGTTGCCAAATTTCCGTTGGTAAATCACAAATTTTCCGGAAAGATAGAAAATATTTTTCTTCCAATTTTTCAGAGAATTTTGTTCACAATTTTACCTCAACCTCTTTAAAATTTCTCTAAAAAATAATCATGACTTTCCTAGAAAATACATATGTAATCGAGGGAAATTTGGCGACTCTCGAATGTTCATACGGCGTTCTTCCTTACCACGGCAGTGTTGTTTAAAGTAATAAAAGAAAATTACAAAAAATCTTAGTAATTTTCTTCTGCTTACTTACGAGCAATTAACACCACGCCCATAGTTTTTTTTTTTGCGAAACTGTCTAGATTAGTCAACCGCTGGAAACTCGTAAACAACGACAGTGTCCCCATTGCTATTCAGTGCCGTGCTGAGAAAACACGCCCAATAGCCTGTGTCACACTATCAAAGCTAGCCATCAAAATATCAAGTTCAGGTGTTGAGATTGGCTTATTCGATGACTCGGACCAATCGGAGCGCCTGACGTTGACATTTTGATGGAGTATTTTGATAGTGTGACACAGGCTCACACTGGGAAAAAAACCACTTGGATCTAGAGTCCAGACTCTTAAAAACATCGACAAGAAAAAATACTCTTGATTCAATCGGATTTTTGCTTAGATCAAGAACCAAGCCTCTTAATTTGAGCGGATTTCCTTTTGATTTAAGCAAAAATCCGCTTGGATCAAGAGTATTTTTTCTTGTCACTGATTTCGAGAGCCCGGACTCTAGATCCAAGCTACTTTTTTCCAGTGTATGAAACTTTACGAGCCAGGTTTTTGCACGCAATCCGGCAAGCTTGACGAGCACGTTCAACAATTCGAAGAAGACGGGTGCCAACACGAGCTGAAGGGGCCGGTTTAGAGTTGAAATTAAATCGTCCCTCAGTTAATCGTAACTGTAAATTAAGATGAGCCCGGAAAAGCATTGAATCTTATGGAAGACAGGGTTCAGTGCTGAGTGCTGTTACGCCCTTACGTCAGACAAGCGACGAAATGACGTCGACGTGAAAGCACTGCTAGATCATTGGTCTGATGAGGATGACGTTCTCGCGAAGAGACGTAAAGACTGCGAGGATATCTTGCATATTTTCCGCGTGAACGCACCTGCAGATGTGAAGAGACTAAGACCGACATTCTTGAACCCTCCCTGGAACTCCCTCGACAGGAAGCTTCCTCGAAATGTCCTCGCGGAAGTTTTTAGAGGGCACTCTGAACGTTTCTTCACTTCCAGACCGAGGACTCACACGGAAAAAAATTAAACGTTGATTCAGCATTTATATTGTTAAAAACAGGTTCGACAAGTTTCAAATGCCGATTTTACATTTTAAGAAATGCTAACTTAACTACGCCCACTGTAAAACGAACAAATGTCAATGTCGTATTAGCATTTTTGTATTATACATATAAAATCAGCATTGGAAACTTGGTGGGCCTTTTTTTTATCAATTTAAATGCTAAATCAACACTGAATTTTCTTCCGTGCAACTTATCCGTACTATTACGGCGCTACGCCTGCGGCAAAATCGCGGCCCGTCGACCGACAAGCGGTCCGATTAATGAAATTGATCGATAAAACGGACGTCCGCGACGCGTTAAGAGCAGGCAACACACAGTGGATAGAGTCAATGCGAGAGGTCGGACAAAATTTGGAAACTTCAAAAGCTCATAACTCCGTTTATACGAAACTTGGAAGTTCCAAATGTGGTTCCATTAGTTCCCTCGTAAAATTCCCAACTAAAAGCACTCCTTAACATTGAAAATGTGACGGAATAAACATCACATTTTGCATTTGTAGTCAAAAATATCATGTCCGACCTCCCTGATTGACTCGATCCACTGTGCGACAATGATTATCATCAACAACAGTTCATCTGAAATTGGCTCAATTTCTAAGGCAGGACTTCAGTTGAGCCACATTTATCATCCTGCGAGCTGACTATTGAAACTGATAGACACAGGGATTAACAAAGAAAGCGAAGGGAAAATGCAACACTGGAAAAAAACACATTGGATCTAAAGTCCAGAATCTAAATTACATCGACAAGAAAAAATACTCTTGATTTGATCGGATTTTAGCTTAAACGAAGAACCAAGCCTCTTAATTTGAGCGGATTCCCTTTTGATTAAAGCAAAAATCTGATTGACTCAATAGTATTTTTTCTTGTCAATGTTTTCAAAAGTCTGGACTCTAGATCCAATGTGGTTTTTTTCCCAGTTAACGATCTTATTGGTTAAAACGGATGGTTGCTCTAGACTAAATAAAACAATAATGGACTGACTATGAAGTTACAATTAGCTAATCCATTATTTAAGTCCTTCGTTCATTCCAACCACCCGCCTCTACCAATAGGATCGCTCCATTTTCCTTCTGTATCCTTTGTCTTTGACTTTGTCTATACATTTCAAGCATAACCACGTCGGCGTATAGATTTTCTACTTCACAACATTCTTTTTCACTCCGTGCTCTAGTTGACATCACATTTTCGGCGGAGGACGGATTGATTGGACTACATTTTGCAATTTGGAACTATAAATTCAAGCCCGGTTTAAAAACAACGTATGTGCCATTCGTTTCCCTATGCACATAAGTGTTTTAACACGTAAGTGTGTGTACGCCTAGACCCGCATTTCGGTTTTTTCCCCCAAACAAAATCTATACTTAAAACATAAAATAACTAAGAATATCCGATCCCGGAACCTTGCTCCATTTCCATTATATAAGAAAAATATTGTCACATTATCATGTCGCATGAATACTATATTAAGTGCTTGGAAACATAAACGAAAAAAAATAATTTTGAAGCACGGCTTTGCTAAGATCCTGTCTCAAATAACGAGAGCTTGCCCGACGAATCAGTTATTTATCTAATGGGTCTCCATGAAAATCTCTTATTTGACCCGCTTTTGCGTCTTTGAAAGCAGAAAGGACCACTAAGACATACACTCTGTCCCTTAACAAATCAATGAGCTTTAAGTTTACCTTTTTCCCTATTTACCACCTGGCCGATCTTAAGATTTTTTGATGTTAGAAATTTAACTGTAGGTAAATCCGGGTAGCTTATCAAGATAATTGGTTTTACATCTATGTTTACCGCGGTTTTAAGAAGCAAATATGCTAAAGTCGCCATCGTTACGACATTTTGCTAGTGCTTTCCTGTCAAACTTAAGAACACAATAATTATTCACGATGAAATTTGAATGACTTGACCCAGTTTGAAATGGTAGCTCGAGAAAATTGGTTTTATACCTCTGTTTACCGCGGTTTTACGTAGCAAACATGCTAAGGTCGCAACTTGTACCACCGTTTGCGAGTGTTTTCCTGTTAAACTTAAGAGCACAATATTTATTCACGATGAAATTTGAATGACTTGACCCAGTTTGAAATGGTAGCTCAAAAACGAGACGTACACAGTTCGGTGCAGCGCTTATTGCGGAAACCTGATGTGGACAATCGGTCTCAGCTTTCTCATGAACGTCAGTTAAGTCCCTTGTCTTTAACTCTCCCTTGGCCATTACTCAAAATTTATTTAGAATTATCCGTAAAATACGAAATCAGACCGACGGCATGATCGAGCCTCCTACTTAAATACTCTGTAAGTAAGATTTAATTTAACGACAATATGTGTGACAATGTGTAATAAATTTAAACTGATCGTCGTTCTCCTGATCGTTGCTTCGACGGCAAATAGTCTACTATTAATTTAAAAAAAAACATTAATTAAATTACATTAACATTAACATTTATAGAATTTTTATTAATTTAGTAGGAATTTTATTTAACGATAATATAAACATGTTTAATAAATTTAAACGGATCGTCGTTCTCCTGATCGTAGCTTCCACGGCTAACAGTCTAGTATCTCAGAGGTCCGACTTCAAAAAATATCGCGAACAGTTAATCTCGCTTGCTCTCAGAGTTTGTCACAACACAATCCAACAATCCGATCAAGAGTTCTTCTTAACTGCAGATTTCAACTCTGACCCGTCAGTATCTGATTTGATCCAAACATTACATCGCTCGTCAATCCCAACCGTTTCTATGGATCATTACTGCAAACTGATGGACACTACAGAAAAAATTCCCTTGAGAAATTTTATTTTCCACCTAGACGATTTTGAAGAAATCACAAGTTTGATTCTTAGTACGGCTTCGGCAGAAATGACATGTCACAAATACTTCAACCTTGATGGAATGAAACATGAGAGCACCTCGATTTCTGCCTTCAGAAATCTTAACGAGTCCAAGTTTCGTAAAATGAGAAAATTCCCACGATACTGCATCACAGTCGATAAATATTTGCAGCCACAGACGGACATGACCTGTGACGAACGGATGTACATCTCTGCAGAAGAACTAGATGGCTCTTTGGATTTATCAGATGTGAATTTCAACATGACCCGCAGTTTGTACACCAACCCAGTCTGGAACTCGCACAATTACTTGATTTTCATGATCAGTGAGATTGACTGTAGCGCCTGCGATTCTTTATCCTGCATTCACTCAGAGAAAAGGCTTTACACCCCTGATTCAGGTAACACAACCTCTCAGAATTCATACGATACGCTGATTTTTTGCTTCAAGTTTATTTGGCGATTCTTCCGCGGTTTAAAAGCGATTATCTGCCACCGAGGAAGTTGCAGCAGATACGACCCTTTCGCCGAAAAGATAATCTGGTACAGCGGTGGGAAAGACGAGGCTTATTTTGACTTCTCCGTAACCAACATGCACGGGAAACATTGGAAGTTAAGCAAGAAAGACTACGAAGGTATCGTCATGGAACAGGTTTTTGACTCCTCGGTGTGGAAGGATGCTTTAAGGGTTGACACCCTGGCCCAACTCGCTGAATCGTTGCATTTCTCTTTTACTCCTGTCACGAGTCAGAATTTTGTCAGCCATGATGTAGGCCAAAAATATGACCTCGATTTGCATTATGTAGAAATTGGCGTAGTCCCAGAAGATACCGATTACTCGAAGTTTGACTTTTCTGTCGGTGTTGAAACATCAGTCATGGGTATTATTACTCCGCACAGTAAATTCATGCCACAATGTTTGGTGCCGTTTGAAGTTTTTACTTTCGAAGTTTG
The DNA here is from genome assembly GCF_001854935.1 of Bemisia tabaci. NCBI lineage: Eukaryota > Metazoa > Arthropoda > Insecta > Hemiptera > Aleyrodidae > Bemisia > Bemisia tabaci. The sequence goes on along the minus strand of NW_017547282.1, from coordinate 665,446 downwards.
GATTTGCATCGTCCTGACATGTATCGTGTTCGTCTCGATTCAGTACGCGTTCTTCAACGCTCAGAGCAGAAAGTTTCGGGGCTTGTATTCAATGGCAGACATTTCACTGTACGATAGTGCGTCGTCAATTTACACGATCTACGCGTATTTCATTTGCGGAAGTCCGCCGCGTTTACTGTTGGGCAAGCTTTTCACCGGAAAGATCTTGTTTTCCCGTCTTTGTTTTTTCAGCATTGATAATTTCCAATGTTTTTCTGGGTGGCATTACCACTTTGTTGACAAGCATGGTGCAATATCTAGAAATAGACACGATGCAGGCTCTTGAGGATTCCCATCTATCCATCCAAGTGACCGAAAAAGAATCAGCAATCTTGTATTTCAGTCAGCTAGGCTTGTCCGAGAAGGTGATGGCTAAATTTTCTACCAGTTTCGAGCACTATGTTTCCTTGATTGCAAATAATGCACATGGCGAGGACCTCTGGGATTTCTATGCTGAAAGGAATGAGGTGCATCCGTTATTGGCAAATTTTTCAAAAAGTATGCTTGCGATTTTGGAGGACGATGCGTTTTTGATTTCGTTACCACATTGTCTTATCTCAAATAACCGAGTAGTTTTAAATGTACTCCCGTTTGGATGGACTGGATTTAAATACCATCTGGTGAAGGAACAGTTGAACTCGTTTCCGTATGTTTTCACGTTCCTGAAAAATTCGTTTATTTTCAACGCTTTCAGCCGCAAAACCAGTCAGTTTCTGGAAACCGGCCACGCAGTAAAACACATGAAATGGTTTAGTTTGTTCAAGACACTGGAATTTGAGCATCCGCTTTCGGAGGATGAAGAACCACGCTCCTACAGTTTGAACGATTTGCAACTACCGTTTTTCTTTCTCGTTTCAGGTTTATTTTTAAGTTTCCTCGTTTTTATTGCGGAGATGGTGATTGAAGACATTGAAAATTTCGTTCTTTTTAGGTTATTGAGACGCTTGAAAAATCACTTAAACTGTTACAGTGTCACACATTGGTACACGAACCATTAAATGTACATTGAATACTGTTTGTTAAATTGGCTGTAATAGAAAAGGTGGAATAAAATGATAGATAGCTACTAAGGATGTATGGTGCACGTAAAAACATTGCTAATTCAGCGTTCAGGATTTTATAAATTAATAATCAGACGTGAAAACTCTGGAATGCTGATGTGAACGCCTCGGTTGATAATTTAACGTTGTAGAGATGTTACCTCACGAGCCGAAGTGTTCACATCTACGTTCCTGAGTTATCACACAGATGTTTAATATTCAAGATAATAATTCACCAACTTTGTTTCCGCGTGCTTCATACTAGTATTATATACCTTAAAAATATGAATCTCTGATGTTTTGAGTGAAGCAAAATACATTAGTCGAATGAATAAAGAGCTATTTTTGATATCAGAACTACTGGACAACTTGCTCATATCTTCCTGCAATCCTTCAGGGAGTTGGCATTTCCTCATTTCTTGGAAAACTTTCTTGTTGCCACCATTTTATTGAGCGTCCCCTTCGTATCCTTCCAAAACGAAGTCTTGGCCTTCCTACTGATTTTTTGAAGCTTTTCCCATGTTGTCCGATTTTTTGTTGTCAAAAAGTCGTGTAAACGTAACTGTAAAAGTTACTCAATAATTCGTCACCATGCGGCCAAAGTATCACAAGCGCCATGCGCGGTTTTAAAATTTCCGCCGCAATTTTATTTTTTTACAGAGGAATTGTCGGTTGAATCTGTTTGAAAATTTCACTAAACGTTATCGGAAGCAGAAAGAAAATCTAGTGAAATTTTCGGACAGCTTCGTTGAACAACTTCTGTGTAGAAAAATAAAATAACAGCGGATATTTTGAATCATCGCATGGCGCTTGTGATATTTCAGCCGGAAGGCGACGCATTAGTTAGCCTCCTGTGGTGTAACTCAGCGATTGCTCCATGCTCGCTTGATTAAGGACTGAAAGCGTAAGATTATCTCCCCAGGGGAAATTCGAACTGACAAAAAAAAATTCAATGATGTATATTCATTTTACCGTTCGTTGAAACTGTCTTACAAGGGGGACATTTTTCGAGGACCAAAATTTTGGTAGACAGAAATCAGATATCATTCTTACCTGGAACAAAAAAAGGAAGACAAAATTAATAAAATTAAAATAAAACGAAGGAAAAGAATCAAAACACGCTATAGTTTACGTGGATTCCTCCTCGTATTTCCTGATACATACGAAATAAATAATTGGCACGAGTCTGTTCCACGGAACAGGTACAGCCAAGTAAAGTCCCGTAATACTGAGAGTTGAGGCAACGCGGCTTATAGATGTCACAGATGGGTATAAAGATTACACAAATAGGACGTTTCTGATAATCTTTGATCAATCCATTCCCAAATCTGTGTCTCCCTTCCCTCTCTCATTCCATTTGTTCTTTGCCGTACCCCCAATTTCCCGGTCCATTCTAGTCAATAATCTTTGCAGTGGAGAATTTGCATGCACATTTTTTATTGCTTCGCCTGAAAGTGCTTAAAGAGCTGATTTCACAGTATTTTTTATAATTTTTTTCTGATATGGGAAGTAGTATAAAAATAGATTTAAAAGTGAAAAAATGCACCGCCTAGTGACGTCATCTGGGGTGGCATTTCCCATTTAAACACTCGTAGTTTAGCAGATTAGATCATTCTGTCATATCTTTTCCAATAATCCTTCAATCCATGAACCAAGGATATCCTCGTGTTCAGTTTACTCAGTAGTTTCCACTTCAACACGAAATTCATCCATTTTTTGACACCTGCAAATTCTCTATTGGTGAAAATTTAATCTATATTTCCGTTTGAGACACTGAGAAGGCCTAAATTACGGGAACCAATCAGAAATGGATTCGCGCTGTCTTTACTCTCAGTACTCTACAGCCAAGTAAATCGGCATTGCGACATCTGCAGGTATTTCACAAAATACACGTTGAGTACATCAGAAGACTCTAAAATTCATTTCTCGGCGCGAAATCAACGTAGATTTTAACACGCTTCTTCAAGCTCTGTCCAATGATCCATTATTACGACAAACAGAGGATTTGGTCGATATGCTACTAGGTTCTTATTACCGAAACCTAGGTTGGACTACATTTTGCAAGGAACTAAAATTTTTAGCTCGCACATAAAACACCTAGCTATAAGTGGAAACTAATGGCACGTATGTTGTATCTATAATGAGATAGTTTGCAGTTCCGGGTTGCAGAATGTGGTCAATTTTTGCAATGGAGATGTTGCATGTGTGAGGGATTTGCGATTTGACCATGTATTCTTATGTAAAAGTTCGCGAGAAACACGATGGTGTCACTATTTTCTTTTCTGAAATCAACTCCCAAGCTCAAAAAAAGCTCTCAAGTTGGGCCAAAATGGAGGGGATATGGATATCCCAAGCTATCCTGAGAGTCTACCTCATCATCAATACAAACTCTCCATGCAAAGATAGGGAGCAATAAATTAGCAAGGATGCCATGTTTTCAGTTTTGGAGTCCCCCATTAAAGTGGCAGCCCTGTCAATGTATTTGCTCCCTATCTTTGCATGGAGAGTTTGTCTTGATGTAGAGGCGGACTCTCAGGGTAGCGTGGGATATCCCCGGCCTCCATTTTGGTCTCAACTTGAGAGCTTTTTTTTTAGCTTGGAAGTAGATTTCAGATAAAACCAGTGGCACCATCTTGTTTCTCGCGAACTTTTACATTAGAATCAATGGTCAAATCACAAATCCCTTACACGTGCAACATCTCCATTAATGCTCTCTTGGGTAAGACCAGTGGCGAATTTGCAAGTTGGAAACTCCGTTTTCCGTCCATTGAAATCCACGAAAATACCGATTTTTTTTTGCCACACCAAGAATCGATTGTTATAAATCCCACAAAAAAAACCCTTGGGAGGGTGCCATTCAGACGGCAATAAACTAGAGAACTTGACCGTCCCGATTTTACAGACAAACATATATGATATGAGAAATCGGGACGGCAATTAATTCTAGGGTTTGTCTCATGTTGGTAGGCCAGCCATTTTTCTAAAAAATAAATAAATAAAAAAAGGAAAAAATAAAAAACAGAAAAAAATAAAAAAATTGCCGTCATGCCGCAGATATGTTTGACAAATCACTTTGGCATTGAGTACCATTTCTGTAATGGGTACCTAATCACTTATAGTTGATAAAATTGCAGAAGTTACTCCTTTTCTGCGGCATGACGGCAATTTTTTTATTTTTTTCTGTTTTTTATTTTTTCCTTTTTTTATTTATTTATTTTTTAGAAAAATGGCTGGCCTACCAACATGAGACAAACCCTAGAATTAATTGCCGTCCCGATTTCTCATATCATATATGTTTGTCTGTAAAATCGGGACGGTCAAGTTCTCTAGTTTATTGCCGTCTGAATGGCACCCTCCCAAGGGTTTTTTTTGTGGGATATCACTTCATTTTTCATCAGATATTTTACTTAAATCTACCAGAAAAGTATAACCAATTTTTTCAGAAAATAATAACGCCATCCACGATCTCACAGTGTAGATTTCTTAAATTTACCATCACAAAGCGATCCCTAAACTCCTGTAAGTGGCTTCAGTTGGACACGTCAATTATTGCTGCTTTCGCGCGACGCAGGATTGCGTGCAGTCAAATTGAAGGCGTTTTCCCCTCTCTTTTTTTCTGTTTGATTTTGTGCTTATTACGCGTACATCTGACGCCTTCAATATTACGTGATACATCTAATCATACTCTTAACTCTGTATTGTTGCTTGTCGGTCGGTTTTAAGGTTTTTTTTCTTTATTGCCGTCCGCGCCTCTATCGAGCGCTGGAATATTTCTAACTGGTCCCACTTTAAAATCACGAGTGACAGACATTTCTTATTGAGGAATATTAATTTAGTGAAATTAAAATCTCACACAAAAAATTTTATGACAGATTCAGTCTAAATTACACAATCACTTATAAACCTGTGTACTTTTGTGACCACTTTTCAGGACCTTCCTAAAGTCTTTTGTAACAGTTATAACAACCAGCATACGTCATGTTGACTGCGAGAAAAAGTGCTTCAAATATTTATTAGTTGTATTAATTTTTAAAAAATAATCAAAAAAGGTGAATACTACAGACAAAGGAGCTTGTCTGCAGTGAAGCAGTCATTTTGAGTAAGACTCATCTGAAGGCGTACTAACAATGAAGTAATTAAATGCAAGTGCTCAACTGTAGTCTTAAATTTAAAGTTTATTTGAGCCACAAGTTTAAAAGAATTCTTTCGAAATAATTACGCTTCCCCCAAAATATAAAAGCAACACTTTACTCCTACATCTATGATCTCTCTCAAATACATAATCCATTTATCTCACAAGGAATCAGGGAAATAGAGGGAGCTTTTACACGGTGACTTTTTAGGGAAAAGGCACTAAGGTCAGCTAATGGAATGCAAAGGAGCTTCGAAAATTGATGTTTTTGATCAGCCTTTAAGATTTATCGACTCGTATAGGTAGCTATTTGGAAACAACTTTTTGTCAAAGTCTTGATTCTCTTCAAAGAAAATGAGATATGTTGATCGGTATGAAATTCATCTGCAAGAATCGTAGTTGCAATCTAATTTGAGGCATTTTTTTTAAATTCGATTGGAGAAGTATAATTTTTTTGACTTTAGCCTTTTGAGAGCCTGGTTTAAAGTTGATTTTTATAAAATCTTCATCCGACTACCAACATAAATCAATGTTCGTCTTCTTTTGAAGGGAACACAGAGGCTGGAGTAATTGAGAATCCCTTTTCCACAATATTCACCTGATCATTTTATCATTGATCCGCTGTAGATGAGTTTGTGAAGAAAATAAAGATTTTCAGCAGAATTATTATTGCTAATTTACAATTTTGCCTTAAAGAGGTCTGAAACGCCTTTTTGTGTGACATCAAAGAAAGCTTGCTAGATACTTGTAAGACAATTTCTTGGAGGTAAGTTTCCTGTTCTTTTAAATGCAAGACAATTATGCAAAAGTATTAAAGAATGAGTTGATGATAACATTTTAATTCTTGCAATGAATCAATAAAGTGAAAACACAGAATTTTCTATTTTATAGACAATTTAATAATCATTTTATATATTTGATTTATGGATGCATTTAGAAATCTATGTAAGATTTGACTAAGATAACTGTGCATGAGTAACACTGAGATATAAAAAGTAAACAGAGTGAAGAAAAAATAGAAAGGGCTACTTACACAGAAACATTTTTTTTATAAAAGATTAAATTCCACATAATTTCCATTTGTCAGAAATGTTAATAAAAGGAAATAACACTGGCAAGGGAAACAATCATAAGATAGAAAGCTTCGGGAGGGTTCAATTTTTTTACCACATCAGAAAGCAGAACAACTGGTTACTTACTTAGTGTCATGAAAGGAAGAGCAAAGACTATAAGTATGATGTAACCGTGGAATATATATCAATAACTAAAGTGAAAATAAAATTGTAAATCGAAGTGTTATGTTGTGAATGTCCACTCACATTTTAGTTTTTCAAAAAAGACTAACTAGAGAGAGTCAAGCATAATAGTCACATTCACAAGTGGTGTTTCAGAATCCCATCTCATATTTTAATTTTGTACAGGGAAATCGACCAACACCGACTCGAATTTGTTGTAAATTTTCTTTCTTTCATGAAGTTAAGTTCCACAAAATTTCAAGCATAAATGTCAGTTGGTTTTTTTTCAAAAATTTAGAACAGGAGCTGAGATTTGGAAACACTGCATGTAATGTGACGGTTTAGCTTAATTCCATCCAACTATCAGTTTATCTTCAAATTTTTGGTAGATTTTTTTTACGCATAAAAAGTTTTAAAGTGACATTTTAGCAGTTTTATTTAAAATTTAGTGTCTAGAATTGACGATTTTTTCCATTCCCTGATAATAACTTATTCCTTTCTAATTTCCTTGGAAATATTCCCTGATGAAAACCAAGGATTTCCAATCATTAATCTCTAACTTTTCTTGAGGGGAAACAAGATTTTCCTCCGGATTTCAAGACGAAAATCAACTTAGCTATATTTAGTCTGGTTTCTCCTTTCAAGTCAAGTTCAGCAGACACCCAGTTTAGAAAAATAGTATGATCTCAGAGCAAAAAGAGAGGAATGTTCCTGCAATGGCCATTCCCAGTGAATTTGCCTAATTTTCCCTGAAGAGCAAAAAACAGTAGAGTAAAAATCATTCCTCAACCAGATATTTTGTTTTTTCCTTTCCTGGTAGAGAATAATTCAGCCAAAGTACTTCTGCTACTGAGGATGTAAGACAATGTTCTACAAAAAGAACCTGTTATTTTGATTAGAAATTTTGGACTGCAGGTTGTCATCGTCCCAGTAGGTTTTCCTAAAAATCTTATAATGGAGCATCCTTTGGCCAGCTTCCTTCATACTCCATGGTCTAGGCCTGAAATTAGAAAAAGAAAAAATTATCAACCTGGAGGAATAAAAAAACACAATTCTAAACATTAATTTTAGACAGCGTTTTAACATTTTCAAAAGAAGGAAACTAAATCATGGTATATAATCTGGAAAAATCTCAAACAGGTTTTAGATAAGATAGTAGAATTACTATCCAAAATGTTAGTCATAGTTACTGTCATTAGATAGTCAAAGATGTAAAGGCAGTGCCTAATAAAATGATCAAGCATGTAACGCTGGTGCAACTCTCAACCAACATTGATATCTAGGTTTGCGACGATACAGACTTCCTGTCATACTTACTCAATTTTTAAGAGAAAAACTACTCAACGTCAAATCTTAAAGACTTTCATAATTTTCCTCTTCCGTGTGTTGAAGATCCTGTAATAACTTCCGAGGAATGATGATGATTTGTTCTTTTTCAAAACAATAAATGGGAGCTGGGAATTTAAAACACCAGAAAAAATTGATGATTTGAGAGTTTCATTGTCGATAAGCAGCGTATCCATGTAGAAACAGCAAAAGCGTGTACCTTGCTTGCAGTGATTCAAATTCACTACATGTTTTAAAAGGAAACCAAATCAACATCATAGCTTCAACTTTTCATAGAATGTCCTTCACACAGGGAAGAAAAATAGACGGAAGTGTATCAGTGGTGAAACATCTAAGCTAAGAATCTCTATTTGCGATGCAGCACCATTTCTGTTACATTTTACCAACTTTATTGAAGGACCAATTGGACGTATTTCTACCAAACGGAACTATGTGCATCAAGGCATGAGCCCTGGGACTGATGAGAATATATGCGTAGCAGGGCTCATGTCATAATGCACATAGTTCCGTTTGACAGAAATGCGTCCAATTATCACTGTCATTGAACAGAATTCTTTGTGAGCTCTCTTTGCATTTTTAAAAATGACCTCTGAAAATTTTATAAAAAAATCCCTAATAATAGACTGCTTTAATGACTAAGTCATCGCAGTTTCGATGGTTCAATTGTAAACAGACGCATAACCTTGTCGTAGTCGCACTGGGGTGAGAGTGCGTCTGATTTTCTTGTGACCAAATGGATTTATGACTTGTTGATGACACAATTTTAATCAACTACTTAACACACTAATATCACACAGAATTTAGGTATGAGGTTATCATTCATTGTTTTGGTTTGAACCATTCGCAAGAATGACGTCTAGCCACTAAATCAGTCTATATTCAACTAATAGGAAGTATTTATGCTAAATGGAACTATGTGCAAGTGGAAAGATGGGGTGTGCTCGTTAGTTGAGGGCCATAAGAATGAATGGGGATTTTAAGTGCCATCAGTAGTTTCACCATCAGTAGTAAAGAATGATTTAAATACTCATTACCTCGCTCATCGCAACTTTCGAGTAGAAGTAAAGAATTTTCCTATGAATAGATGAGTTTACACCAAGTCACATTTCCTCTTGGGCTGCAAAAATCAAGCGAGGCATACGGAAATGCGTTAACGTTCAATCTGTATCTGAAATATAAAAAATATAATCACTAAAACAGAATACATGATGCAACCATGACTGGGTGTATCTAGTTGTTGTGATGAACCAAATTAGATTGAAAGAGATGCACATAGAATGTATTTCTGATCTCCTTAATTCCAATTTCAATACATTGGGCTGAATACAGTTGGCTATAATCTTCCGATCAACATTTACCGCTGAAGCTGTAGGTATCTTTGCAAACCAGGAACTTCGAAGGTACCCCATAGACAATATCACATGGCAATGATACTTGAATTAATTATAGCGCCCTGAGAATTCAGTGAAATTATTGAAGTCAAGTTCACAGAGTCAAACTACATCATCAAAAAGTACAGAGATGAGGCGACTGAGTTACGTCTTGATCAGCCATATTGGAACCCTATGGTCACAATGATTCAATGAAAGTTTTAACTTACAATGACTACATAATGAAAATAGAACAGTTACCGACTGCATGTATTTATACAAAAAGGAACTGTGTGCCCACATGCCCATAGTTTGCACGTAACATAGTTCCTTCACACACAGATACGTGTAAATGAACATCAGAGGTTATCGCTTTTAGTGAAAAATGTAACCAGATTTGCGCTGAAATTTCAAGCGCTCTCTAAATCTCAAGGACTTACTTTAGTTCCCACAGTTTACTTACCTACAACTGGACGTATTTCTACCAAACAGAACTATGTGCATTAACACATAGGCCCCAAAACTCATAAGAATATATGCATAGCATAACAGGGCTCATGTCTTAATGCAAATAGTTCTGTTTGGCAGGAATACATTCAGCTGAGCATGCTTACTCTAGGCATGCTTAAAGGTTTTAAAATCGGCTTATCCGTATAGCCAATGAATGCATTTAAAGAAGTGTTTTGTAGGAAAAGCGCCAGAACCACCTGGCCACCAGAAGGCTAGAACCACCACAACCACAGTGCCATCAATGTAGAGCAAACATCATTTTCTACGACTCTTAAACCTAAAGAATCCCATGAAATTTCTAGTTTTTTAAGATCCAAGTAACAGCCTCACAGTACGTATTCGGCTCATCGTGTCTGGATTCTGGCCAAAGTCTAGTGGTGAAGGGCTGAAAAGTCTTACCTCACAATAAGTCGTGCACACTGAGAGCTTCTTAAGAGAAAGCAAAGTTATTCTAAATAACCATTAGCTTAAAACTTGGGCTTAGCTAGTTTCAGTAACAGGTCATAAGAGGTGCTTCCAAGCTTAGTTGATATTGATAACAACATCAACAACTTGATGACGACTGGCACAATGCACATTTGCCAATTTTCTAGTTGCGCCAGTTCTAAATAATGCGGGAAATTTGAAGAAAGACCTGCATCTACTGCATCCTCTACAATATAAAATTAAAATAATTAATATAACTTACCTTATTATCTACTCATGAGGAATTAATAATAAATAATAATCATTCACTCCCGGGTGCTCCGTGTGCGAGATCCGTACGCTCTACCGCTCTCCATGCGGCTGAGCGTCATTCTGTGACGTCACGCGTACGGATATTTTAAGTTATTTGCAAAGCAAATAACTTTTTACAGGGAAACTTTTGAAAGTTCTAATTGCGAAAAGGCACAATGGGAATCCATTACGCGTTGATTCATATATGGTGTTCTAGGGTTTTGATCACTCGTTAAGGTGGTAGAGAGTATAATCTTACGATTTCGGCCCAATAATTGCGATATTAAGTTGATTTTCGTGTATATAAGCTTACGCGCGCTACGTTACATTACAGTATATAGTCAGCCTTCAATTTCAACCGATACATCTAATCATACACTTAGGTTTCTTTTGTTGCTTTAGTCTTGTTTTAAGGTTTCTTTATTGCCGTCTAGCGCTCTACCGTGCGCTTATAATACATTCAAATGGAGGAAAAACAGTGTTGCCAACTCTTCAGAATCGGCACCCGGTAAGACGGCAAAACAGTGCCTTGATAAAAATATCAGTTTTCTCGTCTTACTTTCGGTTCACATAAAAAGGGAAACACGAGCCAACTCAAATTTTGTGTTGATTTTGGTACAGTTTGTGGTGAATTAAGCGCAGACCTCAAAATCAACCGAACCGAAGGCTTCGCTGAAAGAAAATATGGTAAATTTTACCATCCTCGAACACAACGAAACGAGTATGGTAGTATACGCCTAACTCTATTATGGCATTTATCACATTATGGTAAGTATCACAAGAAATCTGGTGAATACTTCTATAATTCTGGTTCCTTAAAAACACAAAGACAATTTTTGGTAAAACCACACTCACTTGCGAAAAAAATTGTTTTTAAAATAACGGGACGCGTTTCGGGACCTTAGCTCCTATCATCAGCCGCGACTCAAG
>NW_017547282.1:612196-648714 GCF_001854935.1 Bemisia tabaci | reverse complement strand
TTATGATGCGTATTCGGGCATATGCGTAGAGTAAAAATATCATACTTTACGCCGAAAAAACGAAACTGAAAGTTAAATGCGTTAACTTCCAAAAACCATACATAATCCAACGAAAATAAATAATTGGTAAATAACAGCTTTCTTGTATGCAAAGAAAAAAAATTAAAAATGTTAAAAAAGAGATGTCGACACAAAATTACATAGCCCCTTCAATTCTGAAGATACTACTAACGAACTGTACCTTAAAATTTTCATATCCCAGAAGCAAAAGTTCCCATGACGAATATTGCTATCGCTAGCGATTGCAAAAACCAACTTGTTGCAATTTGGAACTATAGATTCTTGCCCGGTTTAAAAACAACGTATGTGCGATTGGTTTTCTTATGCACATAAGTGTTTTTTCAGATGAGGCAGAATCTATAGTTCCAAATTGCAAAATGCAGTCCAATTATCCTCGTTAGTCCTGAGCCGTTACACTCGGCTTTATGACAGTTCGAAATGTTTGTATCCTCGTAATTCAATCAATCTGGTAAATTATGATGAACGCAGCGGAATGTAGTGGGGACAAAATTGAATTAGAGTGATTTTTTTTTTCTTTCTTTTTTTAAAAAAATTCCTTTGCTTCAAATGTCAGAAAAACTACATACTTTTCACATCATTTTCTAACAGAATATTGTTGCTTCGTAAGTCTTGAACTCTCATCCGAGCGTTTGGCGTTCTCACTTGTTTACAATACTTTTCCCTGCAACTATTCGTAAAGGTATAATCACAAAAGTCAGGCACAACAGACAATGTCTGTTTGAATTGAAACCAAATGTGAATTCAGTGTCCGATTCGAGCCGGCTGATTATTGAAATTGATATAGAAAGCAGTAGATAAAGAAGGCATAGGGAGTATGGAGCCATCCTATTGGTTAAAATAGGTGGTTCCTATATATAGAGTAAAGGAAGAAAATGATGGACTAACTATAGGGTCCATCGAGAGTTGCCGTTAGTTATGTCTATTATTACCTACCTCCTTTGTCAATCGCAACCGCCCGCTTCTACGAATAAGATCCCTCCGTATCCCTCTGGTCTTCTTTGTCTATAGCTATGTCTATCAATTTCAATAACCTGCATGCAGTTTCGTTGAGAATGAATTCTGGACTGATTTCATTCTAAACGAAACTAGAATCAGTGAATTACAAAAGTAAAACCGCTTTTTATCTTTCGCATAGATGATTATAACTTTGGTAGCACATTGAACATTTTCAACTTGCGCGAACAGAAAACTTTTAAAGTTTTCAAAATTTTAATGACGCCTGAGTTTGGATACAAATCAGCTAATAGTTCTCCTACAAAAGTGAGAAAACTCGCAAATAAACCTATGATGAGCGCTATAAAAGCTGACTGCAAATCGTTTAGATCGTATGGCTTCGGCTCAGCACCTTCTGCATCTGTTCCCTCCGATGGAAATCTAAATACGTTGGCATCATATTTCTCGATCAATCTCCTCGTGTGCCCAGTTTCTAGATTTTGATTAATTATTCTATTCAATTTATCAAAGAGAAAAGAGTTTTTCAAGAAAGGAATCATTACCGGATACGTAACCAGGCACTCTTGCATTAGATGATACTCAGTTTCAACTTGAAATCCATGCATCATAAGAACATTCTCTTCACGGATGGAAGAGAATGGTATATTGATCATCGCAGCATCCATCGTAGCCATCGAAAGGATATTCTTTTTAATCTCCACAATGCGATTCTTAATAAAATTAGAATCTGCGGATGACTCATCATCCACAGAGGAATTGAGATAATTCATAAAGAAGTCCTCGAATTCGGCAAAACAGTAATCGTATAAATTACTCACCAATCTGGCACTTAGCGCTTCAGATTGGTTTTGCTGATACAACATTTCCTGTTCCAATTCAACATCATCAGAAGTTAATTGAATAAGCAGTTCTGATTCTTCCAGGGCTTTCAATGAATCAATTTCCGGATACTGAACTCTCTTGCTAAGAAGCGTTGTCATGCAACCCAAAAAAGCATTCGTTATGATGATAGCAGAAAAACTGAAAATCACGAAGAGGGTTTTTCCAGTAGAAAGACGGCCCAGGCGTAGGTTTGCTGGGCTACCACACATGAGGTACGCGTAAACAGTTAACAGAGGAGATGAGTTTCTGTAAAATTCAACTTCTGCGTCAGGGTAGAAGAAGTAGAATACTCTGCATTGTAGATAATGGAAAGTGCCCAGAATGATCCAGAAACAAACAATCGTGGTCACAATGAGCGTCCATACGAGTGGCGAAAAGCTTTTGAAAATCACCAGACCTTGTGACATAAAACCACTATGTGGAGTTGCAAAGCACAGAGATCTTGTATCAATGCTGACTGAAAAATCATACCTTAAGTAATTTGCTCCTTCTAAATTTAGTCCATACTCAAACGGCTGCAAGTCTATGTCGAATTTCAAGCCTACATCAGTACCGTAACTCTCGAATTGGTCTACCATGTAAGTCGTAAGTGGGTAGGCCAATGTGCAATTTACAGCACGTTTGAATTCTCTCATCATTGCCTCGTACGATTCAACCCAAACGGATGAGGATGAAGACACAATATACTTATAATTTTGACTTTCTCCTGAGGTGTAGAATGTGGTGACTGATTTCCTGTGCATATCGCTCCAAGAGAAGACGAAGAAATTTTGATTGACCTCACCCCCAGTTGAGATGAGTTTTTCCATGAAGGGATTATATCTTTCACAGCCATGCGAGTGGCAAATGACTGATCTCATTCCTCTGAAGAAGCGCCAAAAGAATTTGAAACAGAACATCAAGCTGGCGACCGGGTCTGTATCCACAGTGTACTTTTCCAGTCCATTCCCTGTTCCGGAATTCCCTGTGTTAAATAGTTTTGTAGAAGTTGGGTGGCTGTAAATCCCATCAAAATCTTTTAAGATGAAAATCAGATAATTCTTAGAATTCCAAATTTTGTTAATGTACAAACTTCGAGTTGCATTAAATACTCGATCGCTCAGAATCGAGTTTGGCTCCAATTCGGCTGATGATAGTCTCAACTTTTTACTGCACGTTTCTTCCCCTGGCGTCCAAAGAGATCGTCCATCTACTGTCACGCAATACGGAGGTAAAATACCCTTCGACTGATATTCTTTTCTGATTTCATCGTATTTGAGATTGATCGGGTTTTTGCCGTTTACATCTGAGAGTTTTGGGTATGAGATTGTGTAAAAAATTAAGCTCATCAGCTCTATCATATCTTTGAGGAAGAATATGATATTCTTGCCATGATTGGTATTGAAAGCGTTTGTCAAGTAACCGTGGTGGGATATCAAGATGGTTTTAATGGAAGCTTCATGCAAGCGTTGATTAAAGTGCCCGAAAGAAGGTTCGGAATGCAAACCGTCCTCGTAAATATAAAATAATTCTTGTTCCGATTCGTCGACTATGCTTCGACATGCGTTGAAGGCTATTGAAGTTAAAGACTCCCATTCACTCTCCGGAGGTGGCGCAAAAATCTGAATGGTTTGCGGACTAAGGAAGATGAGACCAACGCACGGGAAATGTAGAAGAGAATACACATTAATAAAGAGAACGTGCATAATTTGGCCTTGCCGAATACAACACCTTGTCGTACTTCAAAACAAAAGATAGGACAAATCAGTTTGTAATAGATGTTATATCCGTGTTCTTTCACATGGAACTTTCCATCGGTTTAAAATTCGATTTCCTGGAACAAGAGTATGGTTTCAATCGGTTACCATCTTAATTCCTCTCTCTAAAGCAATAAAGTTTAATCCGTAATAACACCTTCTTTGCAAGATTTTCACGATCGTAACTTATCCTCAAATGAGATTCACTTCTTATTTAAGTCAACCTTCTTTTGTGGTTACCTTGAATACCTTATCAGCCGCCTCTAAAACTTGCAAAACAAACTTCTGGGGAGGTTTGATGAGCACTCGAAAAGTTACAGCAAGGTCAAGTGTTTTCCCTGTATTTTCATGTTTAATAATTGAGCTGTTATCGAAATTGTACTCTATTTGAAATTCTATTCAAGGTCTCATTTCGGTCAAATTCCTGATTGGATGTTTCTTCGGTAAACCCAGTCTTGCTGCCGTGCTGAGGAAGAAGGCCGTATGAATATTCGAGAGTTGCCCTGGATAAAACAAGTATTTTTGAGGAAAATTATGCTTATTTTTCCTTGAAATCTTCAGACGTTATATATAAAATTACCAATAAAATTGTGTGAGAAAATTAAAGAAAAATATTAATGATTTCCTGGTAAATTAAGTTTTTATTGGAGGAAATATGGCAGCGTCTGAAGGCTCATACGGCGTCCTTCCTTATCACGGCAGCATGAAAGCAATTGAAAGCAAGTGGCTGCACGAGTAAATAATTTGTACCAAAAAAAATTTAAGATTTTGTTGAAGATCTCATTTCCATGACATCACCGGTATGGAAGGTTTTTGGGTGAATCTATTTATAACTTCGTGTCGTATTTACAACTTGTTAGCTATTGACAATACTCGGCAAAAGTTTCAGGAAAGTGGCTGTAAGGGTAAATAATTTGCATAGAAATGGTTTCATACGAAAGAAATCATTAACGTGCAAGTCGTTTTTTTACTATACCCCAAGTGCCATCTTCGAGTTTCATTTTTTCGAACGGATTTTTAATTTGTCGATTTTTGAATTCAATCACGGCAGGCGTGACGAGGTAACTATTGGACTTACTTATGCTAAAAAGAACTATGTGCAAAGGATATGCGTGCAACATAGTTCATTTTGCCATAAATACGTCCTATTCTAGCTTCTCTAAAAAAAATATTTTATCGGGAGAAACGAGGCAACGCTTGAATGCTCCTACGGCGTCGAAACACAACATGGGCCTTTCAAGCCCCATTGTTTGATGCCGTGAATATCTTAGCGAGAGTTAAAATAATCGCCAAAATACGGTGCAGTTGGAATCAATCTCTTATCAGCGCCTGCAAGCTGGCATGAATACTTCTCGCATTGCACCAAACGAGATTCAAAAGTTATTCGAGATAACTATTCGACCACCGGTGTGGGCATATTGCCACCAGCCGGATTGAAGGCACGTCACACTGCGGTGATGACTCGACCGTGACACCGGCAAACTGGGACTACGCGTCATTATTGAGCTAAGTTTAACAGGAACGATTCAAGTGGCATCAAGTATGAACAGTTTATTCCTTCACAAGGTTCAATGCTAAAGGAATGCTAAAGATCCAAGACTCTATTCAAGCAAAAATTAGAGTAAGCAGTTGGCAGTTGGGTTTTCCTTCAATTTAATGTGTATGCAATTTCGGTTGCTCGAAGGTTGAAATAGTTGTATCACACGTTCTGGTCCATTAGAGGACCTATTAAGGGAGAATACGGACACGTCTGTAATTTTGAGGTTAGGTCATGGAGCTTTTCTGACTTAAGAGGACAGGCAACCAGTGCATTCAAAAGTCGGACGTATTTATGCTAAAAGGCACTATGTTACAAGCAATCCTTGTGCACATATCAAGTATCTTGTGTGAAAAAAAATCAAGGAGGTGTTAAAGAATTGACGTTGAGTTGATAAGTTCTCCATTTAAAAAAGAAAGTATGACAGGAAATCTGCAACGTCGCAAACCGAAATACGTAGTTTGGAAGTTTCATCGTCGAATTTTCATGCAACCTACAGTTTGTAAAGCAGGCAATTTCTTGATAACTGCCTTCATTTTTGTCTCTCGTAGTAGAATATTCCGTAACAATTGCAAGCTATAAGGTTGGCTTATTGTATCTTTTCGAAAGAATAAAATATCACTGGAAAAAAAAACACATTGTATCTAGAGTCCATACTCTTGAGAACATTGACAAGAAAAAGGACTCTTGATTCAATCAAATTTAAGCTTAAATCAAGAGGAAATCATCTCAAATTAAGAGGCTTGGTTCTTGATTTAAGCTTAAATCTGATTGAATCAAGAGTATTTTTTCTTGTCGATGTTTTTAAGAGTCTGGACTCTAGATCCAATGTGTTTTTTTTCCAGTGATGAGCAGATACTATGAAGCATCGCAATACAGATGCGTGGTTTCAAACTTCGGCCATCGAATAAATGTTTCCTTTTGCTGTTTTGCTGACTCATCATTCGCTGAGACTTCATAAAAAGGAGCGGATTTTTGAGGTGACTTGGCAACCTGAACACCGTCGCGGGCAAAGAAACTCCCGAAATAGAAGTAATTAGACTGATTACGCCGGCATTAATTAGCGCTACAGTTTGTTTTTCATTACAGGAGACGTTGACTCAAAGAAACGGGGGAATGTTGAGAGAGATCGAGCCAAGGGGCGCAGATAGTTACGTGTCTTCGAATTGGGCGCATTTAAATCAAATAAAAGGAATTATCTCCATTATGACTTGAGCCCTGCGACCCGTCAAAATACGTGCACGAGAAGGTTCATGTCGCGATAAGGATATTTCCTTTTTGTTAAAATGCGTCTGATCGACGCTTCCTTTCCAGTCTTGCTTACCATTTCCGCAGGGATGGAATTCCTGCCTGTTGGAGGTGTGTTTACTTAGAAACTTTGGTTGTGTTTACAATTGTCGAACTAACCAAGCAATGAAGATTCAAGCGCTGAAAAGATGGTTAAGAATATATTTTAAAGTAAAGAAAAAAGTAGTTTTTGGTTTAAAAAAAACACTTTTGTCTTCATTTTTTGTTTGTTTTTTTTTTTAACGTAAAACAACATTTTTTCACTTGAAGAAAATTTGCAGGGTTAGAAATTATTTTTTTAAAATTCGAGGGCGTCTTTCTTTAAACCACAGAATAATAACTTCGCCACCATATGGGTTATTTGATTTTCTTTGAAAATAATTCATTCAAATAAAATTTTCTCTGAGAGGAGACAAATCAACGACAACTTTTCTTCTTAATTTTAGATCATGTTGATTGAGTCAGGGGCACGAGAAGATGGGTTGCTTCACATAAAACCACGAATTGAACTAGTAAAGAACATTTTCACATTTTTTCGTCCCAACACGGGATCAGGGAGAAAAATTGTTTTAAACTTGAAAAAATGGAACGCCTTGTGACGTAACGGGGCGGCATTTCCCAGTTAAACCCGTGTAATCAACACACCCACCTATTTCATCCCAACTCTCTCAATACTTTTCTGATCCAGTAACCAAAAGTAATTTTGTTCTTAGCTCACTAA
This sequence comes from Bemisia tabaci, assembly GCF_001854935.1. Lineage (NCBI taxonomy): Eukaryota > Metazoa > Arthropoda > Insecta > Hemiptera > Aleyrodidae > Bemisia > Bemisia tabaci. The sequence continues at coordinate 641,516 of NW_017547282.1, read as the reverse complement.
ATATTTTTAATATTTAAACAATAAACTCAACATTCAACTCAAAATTCAAACCCGTACCATCCGTCCAAGTAAAGCGACCAATATTATCGACTTAGTCAAAAACTTAAATTAAAACAAAAAAAATAACTAACTACAAATCATTGAATTAAAAATCCGAACGAGGGGAATCCGGCAATCTTTAATCCGCAAAGAAATGCCCATATTTAAAACAAATGATCGCTACACTGAAATATAGCCCGTGACTTTTTTTTTAGTGTAAAATTCGCTCACAGAAACTTGACTTAATCACTAAATCTTTCCAAAATTCTAACACTAACTGTATCTTAAGCTACGTTAATCACGGAGAGTTGTTTACGCTCTAACGATTAAGAACAAGTTCCACGGAGTTCTCGGGAAAACTCCCCACAGAAATTGGCCAGTGGGGTCGACCGCCCCTCCGTCAATGCGACAATTTACGGGCAGCGAATTGCTCTTTGATCGGACGTTTGAAGCCTGGGATATTACATTAGAGCTCCATTATATTATCGATGAATGGAGGTATTATCGAAACTAACTCAATCTTCCGGAACAAATATTTCGGTGGGCTGTCGGTGTTTTTCCTCGCTGTCGCACGGTAGACTCGGCTTTTGATTATACTGGATATGGACTACATTTTGCAATTAGGAGCTACTATTTCTGGCTCATTTTAGAAACAACGCATTTTCTAATAAATTCCCTATACAGATTATAGAGCTTTCTACCAGGATAGAAAAAAATTCACACAACGAGAATTTTTGAAATCAACTCCTGGAAGAAATATTAACTGGTTTTATAAAAATAGATCGAATGGAAATTCGATTATACAAATGACGTGATTTGTATTAAACCTTTCACAAATGTTAATAGAAAACACTTACTTGTATATCTCGCTCAGGACTTGATTTTCAGGGTCCTTGTTGTGTGATTCGTTTTCTTCCGGGAATTTTAAAGCGAAAACATATGGAGTTGTGCTTTAATTAACGACTGTCCAGAGGCCCATTTTACTGACTTCTACCAGGTTTGCCACAGAATCTATAAAAGTAAATTCCCTGACAGTTCCCTGACACATTTTGGTGAAATTCCCAGACAATTGAGGAAATGTCATAGGGTTAAAAAATCATAATTGAAAATAGGTTTAGGGCAAAGTTTGTTATTCGAAATGTCATACCCATTCCAAAAAGCAAAGAAAGATGAAACCTAACAATTTTTACCTGCACTGGAAAAAAAACAAACAAACAAAAAAAAAAAAAAACACATTGGATCTAGAGTCCAGACTCTTGAAAACATTGACAAGAAAAAATACTCTTGATTCAATCAAATTTAAGCTTAAATCAAAAGGAAATCCGCTCAAATTAAGAGGCTTGGTTCTTGATTTAAGCAAAAATCCGATTGAATCAAGAGTATTTTTTCTTGTCGATGTTTTTAAGAGTCTGGACTCAAGATCCAATGTGTTTTTTTTTCCAGTGTGACATTTCCAGGTCCCTGACTTCTTAAAATTCCCCAACATTCCCCGGTACTTCCTGACTGTGGCAACCCTGTTTTGCTAAAGGCTGCTCTTAAAATTCCATAACTGTTCCAGGTTGCTGTAAATTACTTGCCTCCCTATGACTCCCCAGGTTTTTCAGATCACCGGAAACCCTGATTTTTACGCCGTTAAAGGAGCTTCATCCTTCCTGGCCCAAAACCGACCCATCCGATTCCACTGCGGGGCGCCGCGCCCGAGGGCTCCCTTATCAAAAAACAGCCCTCATTCAGGTCGGTTTTCGACGATTAATCATCAATCGGACCCGATTCCCGCAGGAGGGGCGGTGGGGGAGGGGTCGATAGCGGGGGCGGGAGATAAAAGCGGGATGTTGGATGTAATTGATTAGAGGGGATTAAAAGCCTGACTTCTGCAAGTCGACGCGGATTGCAATGTCATTCCGTCCGCGGTGCGGCCCCGTCTCGCTCGCGATTACCGGTAATTAATCGAGATATTCGGGGCGCCCGGACGTGCGCGCTACCTGGCGGCCACGCCCGGAAGCGAGGGTCGCGCCGCACGGTGGAACGAGTCAATGGAAGAGATCGGAAAACAATTTGGGAACTTTAAAAACTTATAACTCCGTTTATACAAAACCTTGAGGTTCTAAAAGTGGTTCCGTTGATTTTTTCGTGAAATTTACTTCAAGAAACATACCTATAAGTTTAAAATGTGGCGAAATAAACATCAAAATTTGCAATTTAAGTCAAAAATTGCACGTCCGACCTATCTGATTGACTTGATCTACTGTGCGCCGTTCGCCGGTGATTGCGGCGGGCGGATGCGGAATTGCGGATGTAATGTCTACGCGGGCACAACGTGAGAAAACTCGAAAAGAGCCATTGACACATGTCGTCGTTTCCTGGAAGAGGAAACGTATCTCTGTTCTAAGGTTGCAAAATCTATTTACGATTTTTTTCCCCGAACGGGAATGACAGGAAATGCGTTACTTCACTCAACTTCATGTCAATGTTGCAAATTTGGCTTATATCATTGAATTTTTTACAAGAATATACATGCGTATATAAGCCGCGTTCATAGTATTCATTTTTAGAATATACCTGCGGCACCACCATCGGTTGGTGTGAAAGGTGTGACTTTGAGATCCGAAAAAGTTGTAATAGGGTTTTTGCACGCAGCGGGGATTTCAAAAGGGTCTGTTGCGAACTTTTTCTGAGGCGAAAATATTCTGATACACTGAAAAAACAGATCGGTAGAATATACCATTCCTTCACGCTGTATTTCACACAGCGTTAATTTAGAGTCAATTCTGCCAGAAGAAAGGTAAACGTTACTATTTATGGGTATAGGTAAACAGTCCTTAGTAAAAATTGGCAGTAGAATGTGTGTTCCAAAATACTATAGACCTATGTAGGGATACTTCACGCATTGCGCAATGCGTGAAGTATCCCTGTTAGGTTTGTAGGCGCCAGTGCATCGCCGCGCAATGCGTGAAGTATCCCTGTTAGGTTTGTAGGCGCCAATGCGTCGCCGCTCCGCTTTGTGTTAGGCTCTAATAATTAATCTCGCGGAGTCAGCGTTTTTCAATTCATGATTTTGAAATGTTTGCACACTCTGTATGAACTATCTCATTTCAACTGATGAAAAAAAAATATGTTTTAAAGGAAAATATATTATGTGTTTTGTAAATACTAAGGTAGTTCCGTATCAAATTTAATGATTTTCAAAGCACGCGAATTTCTACACAATTTCTTATAGCCTTTTATAGCCAATGTCGATAAAGTGTAAAGCCCGGCGATAGGAACTATAGCCCGACTGTACACTTTTTTATAGCTTCGTATAGCCCGGCTATATGATTTTTTCGCTTTCTACAGCCAGCTATATGATTTTCAATAGCCTTCTTTAGTCGGCTATAAGAACTCCTATGATATTTTGAAATGCAGCTCGTATCGCCAATTTTTACCAGGGGTCCTATGGCAGAATCGACTGGAATATAGGTAGAATTTACCATTCCTTCACGCTGTGTGGAATACAGTGTGAGAGAATGGAAAATTCTACCCATCTTTTTTTTCAGTGCAGTAAATGACTCAAGACTCACGATCAAAACCTCCTGAACATCTTAAATTCACTCGATTCTCTCAAATTCACTGACCTCATAATTTCCGCATTTTTGAGCGGAGATGAGTCGTATTGAAGTTTGTCAACTTTATACACGTATCATTTTTGTTTACTTTACGTTTTGTATTTTTGGCGATGTGAAATCATTTGCTTCAGATCTTGGTCCAAACAGCAGATAAAATTCGCATTTTGATCAAGAAAAATAAAGAGGTAGGGGTTAGACCATTCCAATCAATTGAAATAGTATCCCAATAAATTACGATGATAATCCAAATTTTGCGGTAATACCAAAATTAATGGAAAATATCCATATCGTCCGGGAAATGGGCCTGTTGCAAACTTTTGATAGAGCAAAACTAAGAGTTGTTTCATATAGATAATGCCTCAAAAATCACGATGAGCGCATCGGCAAACTCTGAAATGCACTCATAACTTCACAATCTGCGTAAGAAATTTGCGGTTTTTTGAGCTTCCCGCTTCAAAAACGATACCACGGCACAGGTGAACATTTTGTAAGAGGAGTCGTTCCATCGTCGGCAATAATCATCATAGCCGACGCCAATCCGCCAAAACACGTTTGATGGGACGAGATAACACCTGAACTGGATTAGACCAGATAACAATCGGTGTGTTAACGTTCATATTTTCCACGCCCGAATTGATTGACCTTGAACTCTCCTTGAATTACGCGCGGAACTGCGTGCAAGCGTCGGCCATGATGAATATCGCCGACGATGGAGCGACTCCTCTAACAAAATGTTCACCTATGCCGTAGTATCGTTTTTGAAGCGGGAAGCTTAAAAAAACGCAAATTTCTTACGCAGATTGTGACGTTATGAGTGCATTTCAGACTTTGCCGATGCGCTCATCGTGATTTTTGAGGCATTATCTACAAGAAACAACTCTTATTTTTGCTCTAGCAAAAGTTTGCAACAGGCCCATTCGGACGTCGTTCCACGTCCGACTGCGCGGCCAATTTCCCACAGCGGCGTGGCGTGAATTGCGACACATCGATTGCTATGCCATTTAAATCTATGGAAAAGGATCGATAAACAGGGTTTTCGCAGCGAACACCTTAATGATCGATTCTTTACCATAGGTTGAAATGGCGTACCAATCGATATATCGCAATTCACGCCACGCCGCTGATTTTCCACCACTTTGTTCTGCTCGTTGAATTTCCGCTTCAGACGTTCCGGCCAAATCTACAAGAACGGCAGAACAAAAAAGCATAATGAATTAAACCCCCGATATTAATAAACAAGAAAAAACACTGGGAATTGGCTCAAACTGTACGTAAGAAGGCGGTGAAATGGTGGTGGGTTCATACCATTTTGCGGGGAAAACAAAGCCAAAAAGTTTCAAAAATTTCGATCAGAGTCAAAACATTTTTGAGCTATGATGAGTACCGGTTCAAGGCTGAGATAGGAGAGTGTTGAGCTCAGGCAGCTTGCCTTGGAATATTAAGTTGAGGTCACGCCAGGGCTTGGGGCTCAAGCCCCCCCCCCCCCCCCCCCCCCNAAAGCAAAAATTTACTTAAACGCGATTTTTTAATTAAACGCGAAAATTTTTAAACGTCGCATAGCGCCGATACTTTGGCCGGAAGGTGACGATATTGAGCTTACAGAATAGGGAAGATAGCGGTCGGCGGCGGTACGGGGTCTTTATAATAAATTGTCTCTGGTTATACCACTCAAATGTACCGAAGATTCGAATAAATTGTGCTTTTCATGATGCTATGTTAAAAGCCTCCATAGTCACAATATCAACCATTACCAATGGAAAGCGGCTGTTGAGGGAGTGCTTATGAAAATGACCTTAATAGCTTTAGGTTCCCTAATAATAATTCGGACAAAGTCCCACGCAGCCGTTCTAAGGAAAAACACCGTATGAGCATTCGAATGCTGCCGAATTACCTCTCAGAACACATTTATTATTGAAGAAAGTTATGTTTACTTTCTCTCAAAATTCTCGCACATATCAGATAAAATTGGGAACAAAATTCTCTGAAAGATCAGAGGAGAAATGAACCGAGTTCATTAGAAGGGAACCAACCCACATTAAGTTGAGCGAAGAGAAAAAGAGATTTGAAGTTGTATTCCTGCATAAGGCTCAATGTAGAAAATAAACTTTAACCCTTCATTTTACAAACCAATTTTAGTTTTGGTTATAAGAATCTATGCCCAATGTTTTTGTGTCCAATTTTTTTGGTCCATTTCACATTTTTGTCCAGTAGTTAGTTTGGTCCAGAAGAAAATTTTTCCAACATGTTTTAGTCCTCCTTATTACTTTGACCCATACGTATGTGTCTTAGAGGTTAGACGAAGATAAAAAGGCCCTTCATTCTTTCCTAATCACCATGGTAGCATATCCTCTTGTGAAAAACTGAGATTAAAATCATACGTTGATATTTGTTTCACTTGTCACTAATACCTCATGTAACTCATTCCTGCTGTGGGTTGCGCAATGTTCTTGGCCGAAAAGAAAAACTTCGTGTAAAGGACAAGAAAAACAAAAACAATTGGACCTATAACGCAGGGCCGTTTTATGGATTGGACCAAAAAATATCAGACCAAATTTACTGGACCAAGTGGTGCTGGGCGGAATTTATTGGACTAAAATTCTCTAAGATGAAGAAAATTGGACGAAAATTCCTGAAACCTCAGTTTTCGGCTTTCATTTTTTGGTAGGAGTAAATATGCGACTAGTGAAACTCGAGAATATTCTTCACTCAATGTTTCCGAAAAAGTGGATCGGTACCTTTCTCATAAACTCGGTCCAAATATTCATGAATTTATGCGAAAATTCGTGATTTGTCAAAAGAATCTTGGCAACGTCTGAAGGCTCATTCGGCGTTCTTGCTCAGCACAGTAGCATGATTTATTGGCTGTTTGGAAAAGGGCTGCATACTTCACTTACTTAACCCGAAATTTTGAATCCAAATTAAAGGCAAGCGCTCTTTCCCCCTGTTTTCCATGCCCCTAAACCGGAAATTAACCGCCACTTTTGGTGGAGCCCGCTCAAGCGGTTGCGTTTCGCGGTCGCTTCTCATCCGCGCTGTTCGTTAAAAGGCAGTGGCGTGGCGTGAATTGCGATTTATCGATTGTTATGCCATTTAAACCTATGGTGCAGAATCGATTATTAAGGGGTTCGCTGCGAACACCCTGTTTATCGATCCTTTTCCATGGGTTTAAATGGCATGACGATCGATGGATCGCAATTCACGCCACGCTGCTGTGAAGGCCGCGGCCTCCTTTCCGAGAAATGTCATATCGGGAACGTGTGTCACTCACCCAGATTGCTACTCCAAATTGGCCCCTTTGGCTCTGATTAATTCCCGGAATCAACGAATCTTTCTTGGATTTAACCGTACGCTTTAACAGTTGACATGCCCGGATATTCGATTAGAGATTTACGATTTATTTTAGCTTGTAATGTACCACTAGACATGGTACATGATTGAGCATTCTGATAGATGTTTTATAATGAAAATTTCATGTAGAACACAATTCGCGCAACGAAAATTACTGAAATTAACTCCTTGTCAAGATATGTAATGTTTTTTGACGCGTAAATTCAAACCTCCCGCTCATGAAAACTCAATGGTCTACGTGAGTTAAATCGCACACTAAAAATTACCATGATACTCTTTGCGATAAGAAAATCTGGCAACCTCAATATTGACGCTTTGGCTCAGCTGTAGCAAGTTGTTTTTAGTTTGAACGACACATGGTGGGAAATGAACAGTGCTAGATTGAGAAGCCTGCCGAAACCGGTGTAGTACGCGATTGGACTCACGTAGAGTATTGAGTTTCGTGTGATCGGGCAATTCAAATTTCCCGTAGCGAATGTAAAATAAAAACGTTAATATCTGGTAATTTTCAACGCCAGAATCGTGTTCTACGTGGGATTCTGGTCAAGAAACATGTATTAGAATTCTTAAATTCGTACCTTGTCTGGTGGTCCCTTGGGTTTTAAGATCTAATGGGTAGAGAGTCTAATGTAATCCTAGTCTGTATGGACTGCACTTTGCAGTGAGGAAATTCTACTTAAGCCTTGTTTTAGAAACAACATGTCGTTTCCCACACGAAGGACCGTAGCTCTATTTCAGGGTTGCGAAACTGACTTTAAAAATTCAATTTTTTATGAGCATTCACCAGCATAACTTTTGTTGAAAAGTCATTTAATTGCAATACGGAAGTACGATTTCTAGCTCATTTAAGAGCCAGCACAAGTGCCTTCTTTTTCTATCAACTATGTAAGATCGGGCCTTACTCATTTCATGTTGGGCAAAACAGCAACAGGTTCTTTCTGCGGCATGTATGTGTGATTGCACTTTTAACAACAACAAAAAAATTAAGGCTAAAAAGAGGGTGGAAAATAGAATTAATTTACCCAAGATAGCAGTAAAGCAATGAGGTTCTCTAGAGGATGCATGTAGTTTTGCTGACGTTGGTTTTGGAGTAAGGTTAATTTTTGCGCACTTACTGCTTCTTAATAACCATTGTTTTTTTTAGACAAATAAGACGAATTCTGTTGTCATAGTTAGTTAGCAAAGCTCACTTCAATTAGATACGTTGATTTTCAAGAAAAATTTGATATGGAAAATGTAAACCTCGATGCTCTTTCCGGTACCCCGGAAGGACTCAACAATATTCAAGCGTCTGAAGCCCGTGTCACAAAATCAAATTAGCGCCCTCAAAAAGGCTCATCTATGGAATTTTCGATTGTTCAGGGTGTCTTGGAAAACTGGCTGGAAAAAATTAAGTACTTTTACAGTACCATTCCAAAAAATTTAGTACCTCATAAGCAGAAACATGCATTACTTTTTCGGTACATTTAAGTTGATTGTTGATTTGATATCCTATTATTTATTTTATTTCTTACCGATTGTTTACACTTAATTCTTCTATACAAATTATCCATTTGCTAAATACAATCATAGCTTAAACACACTTAAACTAAAACTGCAATAGCGGCAAAAGAAACCCGACAAGGTCAGAGTAAAGGCTACTTCAATAATGCTCTATCGCATTGCGAAGGCGCAACGATACAACTATTCGCACTCTCCGGAATGCGTGAGGTATCACGCCATAATTGAAGGCGCTTTCGAAACGGCCAACTTTCTGTATGGGGATTCTTGTGTCGCACAAGTAGGGTGCCTACTAAAACTGGCTGGAAAAAATTAAGTACTTTTACGGTACTTCTTCAGTACCTTTCCAAAATATTCAATACCTCATAGGCAGAAAAATTCAGTACTTTTACGATACTTTCCAGTGACGAAACTCGAAAATTTACGAGATTCACGGGCAAATCACGAGAAACATGACGAGGCATAGAAATTTGAAGCTTATTTTTGGCCTGCACAATCACGATCCAGCGGGGAAACACTGCATTAAGAATAATTGCGCAACGGATTGCATATTTTTCGGGCTGTAATAAAAAACACCCGAGGCATGAAGAAAAAATTCCTGGACGTTTATAGGGAATTTACGTACTTTTTTAGTACTTCCGAACCGCCTTTTAAAAAATCAGTGATATTTCCGGACTTTGCGGACCAGTAGACACCCTGCTGTTCGCCTCTTGCAAAACGATTAATTTTGAAGGTTGCCAATGTGTTCGAGACACATCATATATCACATCTTGAAATTTTCAAGGAATCTCACACAGAACTAGCTCAGAAACAGAAATAGTGTAATTTTGAGAGTAGGTCTACACTGCTGTGCTAAGGAAGAACGCCGTATAAACATTTGATAGCTGGCAGATTTCCCCTGATAAAACATGTTTTTTGACGACATTCGTGCATACTTTTCCTTGGAATTTTCGGCTATTATATATTTACTAGCCGTTCTGCCAGCGTTACGCCTAGCCGGGGGCTACGCCCCCTGGACCCCCGGTCACTCGCTACGCGAGCCGATTTTGTAGTAGTTGCAAATTTTTTATCACTATATTTTGAAGATTTCATAGAAAACATTATGAAATTCTCACTCCACAATTAACTCGTAGAATAATAATGGCAGGGCAAGAAATAGACTATATCTTAAAATGGACGGTTCCCACTTAGTAAAAACAGCCAACACCACGTGAAGGTGAGGAACCATCGTTAGCCACTTTTTTTTTTCTTTACTTTTCTGAAAAAAATTTACTGAAATTTTAGTTGCGTCCCCTAAAAGGAAACACGGAGAAAAAAATTTGTGCATGGAACCCGAAGCTGAGATCATATGGATCTCTGAAGTTTTCGGATCACGCATCCGAAAAGTTAAGGTCCATCTGCCGAAGTTCGGGTCAGACAATTGAAGTAGTTCGGTATATACCGAAGGTTTCAGGTCACACATCTGAAGTACTCGGTGCATACCGAAGTGCTTCAGATTTCTGACTCAGAGGTTTATTAGGAAAAACACAGTAGAGAACCAAGGAAATCACAGGTGAACAGAGAAAAAAATAGAGTCGAATAAATAAAGAAAACTATTATCGAAGAAATTCTAATTATTAGAAAGTAATTAGCTGGCATAATCAATTCGTAGCTGCATAGGAGCATGAGCGAGATTTATCATCAACTGACCGCTGGCCGCTAGGTACCTGGGTGGGCGAGCGACAATACGTAAGCGGTGGCATATGGTTCGATTGACAGAGGAGTGGGGAACGGTCAGACGTAGGGGAAAGGTTCAGGCTGAACCGTTCAGCACAGCGCAGCGTCAGTCACCGGGTGGGGAAGAGAGTCCGGGAGGGGACACTTCCCCTCGAGTGAAATAGAAAAAGGCAGAATCCTTCGAAGTTTATATTAATGATTAAATTCCGTACAAAATTGTTAAAAAATTTTAGAAAGAAATAACCAAAATTTTCCCAGTAAATTTGCTTATCACCGAAGGAAAATTGGCAACGTCTGAATGCTCTCACGGCGTTCTTCCTTAGCATGGCAGTACAGTTTTTAATGATTTTAATGTCTCAAACGTGCAATCTCCCAGTTCACGTAACTGAAAAGAATCTTCCTCCTCCATTCGCCATTCGCTGAGCAAACTACTCGAAGGCACAAATACTCACGACTCGGCGACCCGGCACTCTTGGACAAACTTTGGCCTTAATTTATCCCGTCAGAGTTGAGACTAATCAAGGAATTTATTTACCTTGAAAATGACAACAAGGCGAGAGACACGGTTTCGTCCTCTGACTTAATGACCTTTTGTTGGCGGTCCCAAAGGCGCACCTCGCTCCTCCCTCCTGATTAACCGCCCCCTCCCCCATTTCCCACCCCCTATTGCCCCCCATCGCCCTCTTCCGGGGCACAATCGGACCCTTCGCGGTAATTAATCATTTTTTCCGGTATGCCCCCAGCTTGGGATTTATTCCCGATGTTTCCAGTTCAGTGGCGAGGCGTGCTTTGCGATATATCGATTGATCGGCCATTTAAACCTATGGAAAAGAATCAATAAACAGGGTGTTCGCAGCGAACACCTTAATAATCGATTCTTTACCATGGGTTTAAGTGGCATAACAATCGATAGATCGCAAATCACGCCACGCCACTGTTCCAGTTCGGGGGGTTTTAGTGCCTCGCGCGGTCTTGACGTTAAGGGTCATTTCACTCGATTCCTTCGCGATTTAAATGTTTAATCAGTGAAATTATAGCCGGGATCGGGAAAAAGATGTCGTCACCTTACGGCCGAAGTATCACAAGCGCCATGCGACGTTTTAAAATGTCCGCCGCCTTTCTATTTTTTTACAGAGCAGTTTTCAACGAAGCCGTCCGAAAAATTCACTAAATTTTCTTTGTGCCACCGATAAAATTCAGTGAAATTTTCAAATAGGTTCGACAAGCAATTTCTCTGTAAAATAATAAAATGGCGGCGGAAATTTTTAAAAGTCGCATGACGTTTGTGATACTTTGGCCGGAAGGAGACGATGTTCCGACGCTGAAATGCAAGCGCTGTAAAACACTCTTAATACCGTTGATACAATGTTGACAGTATTTTGACTGAATTTTACGAAAAGGAACGGTATGCTGAAAAAAAAGAAAAGAAAAAAAACAACCGTTTTTAACTTTCAAAAGGAACAGAAAATTCAAACAGTTTCTACTTGTGAACCAAAAAAATATAATTCCTTTCATTCGAAGAGAATATATTTTAGATAGGGACCCTACACTGCTATTTTCTCTGTGGTGTGCTATTTGGGGGTCAATTCTCAGATTTGCCAAATGATGACTGGACACCAAAGAAGTGAGCGATTCGTTCAGCAAATCTTAATCTAAAAGCGAAAACCCGCCAAACTATATGCTCATCCCGACATTCATCAGTCATCGTTTGGAGAATTTTTTTTCAACTATTTGCTCAACTAGTTGCTCATCAATCATCATTGTGCGAAAAATAGCGTTGAATTCAGAATTTAACCAGCGGCGTGGCGCACTTTGCGATGTATCGATTGATCTGTCATTTAAACCTATGGAAAAGGATCGATTAACAGGGTGTTCGCAGCGAACACCTTCATAATAGATTCTTTACCACGGATTCAAATGGGGATAATATCGATACTCAATAAAACGAAAGTGTATCGAGCTTAAACAGTAGGAATACGAGGGAAAACTGCGGTTTTCCTTCAGTTCAGGAGGTATGCTATTTGACCTACTTGGAAGTTGAAATAGTTCTAATTTGCATTTAGAAGTTGCAGCATGTTAGCGCTTCATGCTTCTTCTTGGAAAAGAAATCACACAAAAGGAAGCCTATAAATCGACTCCTAGACAAAATACAAGTGCAAGATATTGGCATTACTTAAATTACAAATGGCGTCATTCGTAAATTCAAACTTTCATTTGATCGGTGTTAAAGATATTTGTTAATATCTCGTTCACGAGTTGACTACCAACCTTCCAGCCGTGTGGATCGTTTTCCACGTGAGAGTTTTGAGAGAAAAGATAAAACGCATTCATCTGGTTCAGACCTTGTCTAGTGGCCTATCCCCATTTAACTAATCCTACATTAAATATTTCATTTTAGAGAGATGGCGACTTCGTGAGAAATTTCGACGTACCTCACACCGAGCTCAATGAATACGACCCTCGGCCAGAATTGAAAACTTTTCCAACCCACCCGACGACAACGCTCCCCCACCCCCACCCCCTCCCGCGCTCTATTTCCCTCCCGCGCCAAAGAGTGCGAACGCTTTGTCTTTTCGCGGTCATTAGGCGTCATGCACTTTTAACCGCGCGCCCGAATTTCGGAAGGGGAAGTGAATTTGGAGTCAGGAGCTCTATTTCGCCGCCACGCTGCCGCCTCTCCTCGCGACCGCACCCTTCCTCACGTAAAAATCGCGACTTTCGTTCGAAATCCGCGAGCGCAGTTGGAGAATGTTTTCCCAACTGTGTGAAATTCGCGCGACTGCTGCTCAAAAGACAAATGAGTCCCGGTTTTGCGCGACCCCCTCCCCGCTTCGGCGCTTTTAATTCCTTTGTGTGCCTCCCCCCCCCCCCCCCCCCGGGGGAGGGGGGGGCTTTGTCGGGGGGATCTGTACAAAGGAATGAACTCGTTCGAAGTTCCTCGGCCGGGGCTCTGCCTGGTCGAATGTGAGGACTTGGGGATTTTATCATGTTGGAATGACGTATGTGCCGTGCGTGATACGTTGCGGATACGTTGTTTTGAACGGGCCGTGTGAAGCGTTGAACGTGGTTAGGACGGCCAGTGTTGGATCGAGTTTCGCGCTGTTTGCGGAGGCGCTCTCCGGCGTTTGATACTGTCGAATGGTGGGAAAGGCTCGTGGGTTTGATGGTGACGTCGCACACTGGACCGAGCCGATAGGAGAAGTTGGAAAAAAATTGGGAACTTTGAAAGCTTAGATTTTTGAAAATATCAAACAAAAATAGCTTAAAAGCCGTGTCATTGGTTTTTTCGTGAATTTTCTCTTCAGAAACACTACTCAAAATTGAATTTGTGACGAAAATAACATCAAAATTTGAAATTTTAGACAAAGATTTCATGTCCGACCTCTTCTACTAGCTCGTTCCTCTGTGCGTCGGTGTAGCTTTGTTTCGACCGTTGGCCTTTTCAGTCCGTTGCTGTTGAAAGTGTGAATGTAGCCTCGGAGATGACGAGGAATTTTCAAAACTAAAGGAGGGGTGTTAAGAGTCGTCTTTTATTTCGCCATCAATCGCAGTTTGTCGCCATCACTGTGCAGTCATTCGTGTTTTCTTTCAATGATGCCATCGGAATGAGAAATTCCATGTATTGGGTGAATGCTCACTGAAAAAAAAAGATTGGTAGAATTTACCATTCCTTCACGCTTCACACAGCGTCAATTTAGAGTCAATTCTGCCAGACGAAAGGTGAACGTTACTATATACTGGTAGGTAACCATCCCTCTGGCAGAATCGACTTGAAGATAGGTGGAATTTGCCATTCCTTCACGCTGTGAGAAATACACCGTGAAGAAATGGTAAATTCTACCAATCTTTTTCTTCAGGGCAAGACAAAGCGAAGGAGGCAGGGAAGAAAAATACTGCCGTGCTATGGAAGAACGTCGTAAGAACATTCGAAGTTGATAAAATATATACTTTTGACGACATTCACGCATGTTTTCCCTTGAAATTTTCAGATATTGTAGATTAAATTGCGCACAAAATGTTTGGAAAACATATTCAAAGTATGTCTGGTAAATTCGGTTTTTATTGAGGGAACCTTGCCGATGTCTGAGGCTCATGCAACGTTCTTCCTTAACACGGCAGAATACGGGAAACGGAGGGAAGGATGGAGGAATGGAGGATCTCTCGTCCTCAATCGGTGAGACAGCAAGAGCCTTGGCGTCCATGATTTCCAGTCTCGTTCTCATCAGCGCGAACAAAACGGACATCCGCGGCGCGTCAAGAGCAGGCGACAATAATTATCATCAGCGACAGCTCATCTGAAATCCGCTCAATTTCTGAGGCGGGACTTCAGCGCAGCCAGATTTAACACCCTGCGGCCTGATGATTGTAATCGATAGACCACAGGATTGACAAAGAAGACGACGGGAAAACAAGGCGGTCCTATTGGTTGAAATGGGTAGTTGTTATAGACTAAAGGAGAAAATGGTGGACGAACTATGGGACCGTCAAAGTATTACATAACGCACATACCGGGGGGGGAGGGGGGGCTTTAAGAATTCCTTGGATTCAGGAAGTAGGCAATCTGCGTCACAGCTGTAAATTGAAAAGAATTGGCCATTCATTCAAATTTATTGCAAAAATACTGCAATAAATCTCGATGATTTAGCCCTTTCAAAGAAAAGAATGGGCGATCCCCACATTTTCCCCCCGAAAATTGAAAAAGTTGGATGATATTTTCGAAACTTATAACGATCTCTACGATTTGGGTTTGTACATGCTTTGTCTATCAATTTCAATAATCAGCCTGCAAATCTATCCTATTGGAAATTTAGAAGAGAGACCACACGACATGTTTACATTCTCTTTAACTTGCCTTTTTACTGGTACTAACATCGAGCAATATCCTCCCTACACGAGTATTTTCCGACCTCTCATCACTGTTCCGTAATGACGTGTTTACCGATCAAGCTCGCAGGTGATAATTGACGTGCGGTTTGGTGATGATTCGACAACGTTGGAACCGAAGTTACGCCGAAGTACCGTCAAAGTTCAATGGGAAAAGTTTTGCCGTCAAAACTGAGCACGGATCGTAAATACAGAATCACAGCCGATTAACAAGGATTCGCAGGTTTCGACGTCTTGTTGTGATTTCTTCAAATAAGTTTATTTCACCCCTCTGTCGTTTAGCTCAAACCGGAAAACAACATAATCAAAAGCCTGCCAAACAAAAATTGCAAATTGAGTTGTTTCTACTGCTGTAAGTAGGAGTTCAATGTCGAAGAAAGAAACCTGGTAAAAATATTAGGCGCTTTAATGTTCTCACCTCATCACTCAGTCAGGCAAAATATATCTGGAAAAGGATTTGATTTTCTGACAAGATTTCTTTAAAAAAGGATGGCCTAATTTTTGGATCGAGGTAAAAATAATGTAAGTACACAGCATTTATTGCATTGGTAGATTGCTGTCCTTCTGGGTCCTAAAAGCTCCATACTTCGACGAGTCTATGCTTTTGGGGTAGGTATACATGGGGGCTTATGGACGGATTATGTCATATGACAGTAAAAACCTCGTCATTAGATACAGCGGGGAAAATTTTTAGGATATAGACAAGAGCATCAATATACGGAGAGTAAGGAGAAGTCGAAATATGGCGGTCTTAAGACCCAAAGAGACAGCCAAACGGCCAACACAAAAAATGTCACTGCCGATCCAGATATCTAGATTCCAATATCAAACCAAGATGCCAAAAAATTTCTATAAACGAACGTTTCCCACAAAAATGAGTGGATTTATGTGGAAACTAAGTCAAATGCGTGCTTTACAAACGACGGTCGTAACAAGTGTAATAATAAACCACTCTGATTAATTTGAATTCATACGTAAAATATAACAGTACTACTGGTCAGTTGGAAACCAAAGATTCGCCTTCAATTAGCCTGCCATGCAAAATGACTGTCGTAACGCACGTAAAGTGGTATCACAATTTTGCATTGAGATTACACGGTGTTTTGAAGGCGCTTCTCTTTATCCTATCTGCGCCTGGAATGTAAACTGTTAACGTTAATATCTAGATTAGGAGTCACATATTTTGTTATTTTTGTTGCGCAAACGGTGTTTTGCGTGAAATTCTGGTTAAAAAACTTGTATCAGAATGAATAAATTGTATACTGTCCTTTTAACGTTGCTGATTTCAGGGCATCCTTCATCCTTCCTTATATTCACATTACAGGGTGATCCAAGGTTAAACGGCCAGACTGCAGGAGCCGAAACACCCCCAAACCCCCTCTTTAAATTGAGATTCAGATTCTTTTTAGATCATTTATAAATTCAGCATTCAGTCATAAAAATACAGGGGAATACAAATTTTTATGAGATTTGGTTCACAACCGTTCACTGGAAAAAAACACATTGGATCTAGAGTCCATACTCTTAAAAACATCGACAAGACAAAATACTCTTGATTCAATCGGATTTTTGCTTAAATCAAGAACCAAGCCTCTTAATTTGAGCGGATTTCCTTTTGATCTAAGCAAAAATCTGCTGGAATCAAGAATATTTTTTCTTGTCAATGTTTTCAACGGTCTGGACTCTAGATCCAATGTGTTTTTTTCCAGCGTTGCCAAAATTCAGGAAAGACGATTTACTTTCCGAAATTTTGAGGGACCGACTAGGGGCACTTATGGAAAAAACTTTATTCAACAAAAAAGTCTTATTTTAACCCATAGAACACGCTCCTGCAGTCTGACCGTTTACCCATGGAGCACCCTGTATATGTACTCTAGACACCCTGGTCGGGTGGCACATTACGGCGTTCAGAGCTTCCTTTCTTCAGTGTAGGTTCCTAGACACCCTGATTAATGCACCCGGTCACGTGAGATGATTTCCGAGCTTTTTGTTGCACGGTGTAATTCCTTACACGAAGACACATGTAAGGAAACGCCTCCCCTACTCCGGGACCTTTTCAGCTGCCCCATTCTTGTCGGATGTTAGGACACGAATGAATAATTGCGCCAAGAATTCTGGGAGTCAGCTCCAGGAAACCGAGCGGTGGATTAATAAAAGACGGAAGCCAGCACTGCCGTGATGAGTAAAAACCCCTTACGAGCATTCGAACGTTGCCAACTTTCCTCTCAGAAAATATTGAATTTTGAAAAAAAAATTGTGAATTTTTTTTTTGCAATTTTCAGACTCTTTAGATCAAATTATGGAGTAACTCCTCTGAAAAATCGGAAAAGAAATATTCATAAGTCTTCCTTAAAATGGAGATGTTGCATGTGTGAGGAATTTGCGATTTGACTATTGATTTTTATGTAAAAGTTCGCGAGAAACACGATGGTGCCACTGGTTTTCTCTGAAATCAGCTCCCAAGCTCAAACAAAGCTTTCAAGTTGAGGCCAAAATGGAGGGAATATCCCACGCTATCCTGAGAGTCCACGTCTACATCAAAACAAACCCTCCATGCAAAGATAGGGGGCAAATACATTAGCAGTGATGCCGTGTTTTCAATGTTTGAGTCCCCAAATAAAGTGGCAGCCCTGTCAGTGTATTTGGGCCCTATCTTTGCATGGAGAGTTTGTCTTGATGGAGAGGTGGACTATCAGGGTAGGGTGGGATATCCCGTCCATTTTGGCTTCAACTTGGGAGCTTTTTTTGAGCTTGGGAGTTGACAACAACAGAAAACCAGTGGCACCATCGTGTTTCTCGCGAACTTTTACATAAATATCAATTGTCAAATCGCAAATTCTTCACACATGCAACATCTCCATTCGAGCTTTGTAGAAGGAAATTCGGCAAAGCTTCATGGCTCATACGACGTTTTAACTTGGCACGGGAGGGCACTCCGTCGCTTATCGCGATTCGCGGGACATAACGTCGCTCCCCCGGCGTAAGGGCGCACCTCGATCTCCACATGAGCCGCGAAAAGCGTGGATTCATATGTAAAACACGGCTCACGTGGGAATTAAGATACGACCTTACGTCAGAGGGGCGGCGATAATTCACAGGAACTCGGCGCTAATTTTGCCCGTGCTTCCGACATACCTCCGATGAGGTCACGGGTTCTCCTTCGTGCTCCTTATCAGCTCACGGATCGAGATGAGTCCGTGGATAAGGGTTTGGCAACTGTATTATATGCGAGGACCATAAAAAAAGACGGAGTTTAACGGAATGGAACCACGATTTTTTGGGCAAACATTACACTGGAAAAAAAACACATTGGATCTGGAGTCCAGACTCTTGATAACATTGACAAGAAAAAATGCTCTTAAATCAATCACATTTAAGCTTAATTCAAAAGGAAATCCTCTCAAATTAAGAGGCTGGGTTCTTGATTTCAGCTTAAATCTGATGGAATCAAGAGTACTTTTTCTTGTCGATGTTTTCAAGAGTCTGGACTCTAGATCCAATGTGTTTTTTTTTCCAGTGTAGTTAGACCGCGTTTAGCAGAAAGGAGCCAAGCCACATCAGCTATCGCCAAATATAAT
The DNA here is from genome assembly GCF_001854935.1 of Bemisia tabaci. Lineage (NCBI taxonomy): Eukaryota > Metazoa > Arthropoda > Insecta > Hemiptera > Aleyrodidae > Bemisia > Bemisia tabaci. The sequence goes on along the minus strand of NW_017547282.1, from coordinate 622,849 downwards.
TCGGCACTTTTAATTTTTACGAGAGAACGTTTGTGCGGATTTCTTTGAAAATTTTGAAGAATCTGCTTCGTACTATGCAGAAAATTCACTGAAATTTGCACAAAAATCCACACAACCGTTTCCATGTACAAAAATTAATTGCCCAATTAAATTTGGCATTAGCTGATGTGGACTGGTTCCTTTCTGCCTAGCACGGTCCAGTTCTGGTCTGAGCAGAGGTATTATAATGCACCAAAAGACACGGTGTAAATTTAAGCAAGATGATATATATTTCCTCAGCCTAATTTCACGTAGAACACGATTTGTACGACGAAAATGACTGAAATTAACCCCTAACCAGGATGTTGACGTTCTTCGATGCATAAATTCAAACCTCCCGCTCATAAAAATACCATGGTCTACAGAATGGAAATAGAGCAAAGGAAAAACGGCATATTGATGGTGGCTTCGGGGCAGAGATATGCTTTTTAATGTCGTAACTTTAAGACTGTGGCTCAGTTTAACATTGTATCCCATAATGAAGATAGTGTTTGGTGTCAAGAGCTAGGTCTTTCCGTGTTTTTTTACCGCGGAAAGAGCGAAAAAGAGCTATATGGAAATAGAACAGGGAAAGGACGTGCGTTGATGACGGCGCAGAGATACAACTATTCGTACTTGATAGATGTCCGGGTCGTATCTGCCAAATTGAAGGCGCTAAGGCAGAAGGCGTGAACTCGCATGCTCCGCTCTCCGTTGCCAATGAGGTTTTCTTTAGATTCGGCAGATTTTTTTAGATTTGGTTGCCAGATTGCTCTTTCCAATCGACTGCTTCCCCTGAAAAAAAGACTTATCCCGTGCAAACTGGCGACAGCGCGGGGCGCGCGAAGGCAGACTACATTTGCGATTCCGTTCCGAAAGATGTTTACATTATTTACGTGCCCGAGTCTACTGTTCTCTTGGGACCAAGTCGGACCGACGATGCCCGTTTGTCGAAAGTTCCTCGCGTCTTTCGGGAGCGCACTCTTTGTAAACGCGAAAATTACCAGGAGAATTGGCAGTTATAAATCGGAGCGCTACGGCTAAGCGATGTCATTTGTCTGAGCAAGTTAGAATGTAGTTCGCTGATTAATTCTGAAATCATACTGCTGAGACCATCCTTCGAACAGTGCTGCCAATATTCCGCCCTGCTAAGGCAGAGTAGGGTAAGTATAAAGAATACACTCTCTGAGAGAAAATCGACATTTACGGTGACTTGATTGGATGGTATGGTTCGAAGTGAATTCCAGACTTTCCTGATGTAATTACCAGTTGTAAAAGAGGCATTACTGGATGGCACATGGAGACAAAGGGTCGTATTTATAGTCGTTATTTAAAGAACTCCTTTCCCTGCACTGGAAAAACAAACACATTGGATCTAGAGTCCAGACTCTTGAAAACATTGACAAGAAAAAATACACTTGATTCAATCAGAGCTGAAATCAAAAGGAAATCCGCTCAAATTAAGAGGCTTGGTTCTTGATTTAAGCAAAAATCCGATTGAATCAAGAGTATTTTTTTTTGTCGATGTTTTTAAGAGTCTGGATTCTAGATCCAATGTGTTTTTTTCCCAGTGGATGTGCATATACGAGAGAATAAAAAAAATATTATTGTTAAATTATAAAATTATTCGGAGGGCTTCCTTGAACTTCCCTTAATCACTCAGTGGCGTGGCGTGCTTTGCGATGTATCGATTGATTTGTCATTTACACCTATGGAAAAGGATCGATTAACAGGGTGTTCGCAGCGAACACCTTAATAATTGATTCTTTACCACGGATTCAAATGGGGAAATATCGTTAATCGATCATTCACGCCACGCCACTGTAATCACAAATCACAATGTAAACCAAAAGGGGCCTCCCAAGGAAAAGGGATGTTTAAGGAACGACTATGAACACGTCCCTGAGCCACTCGCACGCCAGTAACTCGACTCCGAACTTAGCGAACAGAAGGGGCACTCTTCGCATCTCGACGTGGCAAACTAGATTAAGCCTGACCTGGGGTTCGCTCGAGGGCTGTAGGTCGCGGTCCTGCGTTGCGGGTTGCAGACTTGAGGACTGAAGGGGTCGGATTTACATAAGTGCCCGATAATTTGCGGTGGTTGTCCCTGGCGCTCTTGTCCCTTCGTCCGCAACCGGTGCCGCCCAGCGGGGCCTCGATATTCTAATTAAATCCCGTGTCGATTTGTCGTCCACATTGTCCACTTGACCCGCGGCCGGGACGCTAAAACCGCGTATGTCCCACGGTTACGAAGGGGATGAGGCGTCGTTTCGACGAGGCACAGGGAGCTATGGCAGGGTGGGCTTCTGAGAACAACTTCGCCTCAAGCCTCATCATTAACTTGTTCGATCGGGCTCCGCCGTCCTGAGGCAAAACGCCGTATGAACATTACAGAGTTGCCAGATTTCCTTCAATAAAATGTTTATTCTTGCGGAAGTGTATGCATAATTCTCTTTGAAATTTTCAGATGATTTAAATTAAATCGAAAATAAAAATCGTCTGAAAAATACGATGTAAAATATTCACAATTTTCCGAGTAAACTCGTTTTTTATTGAATGAAACATGGCAACATCTGAAGGTTCATACGGCGTTTCTCTTCAGCACGGCAGAGCTAGGATCGATACGCCAATGAAGATGAAATATTTCACGAGCGTTCTGCTAATGACTTTTCGAAGTGCAAACTTTATTTTCGAGAGCCCATGCGATTTTTGGGCCCATGCTTTGTCATGATTTGTGAAGGAATCAAGCAGAGGCTCGTTAAAAGGAATAACTTGAATTTTTCGACACGACAAAAAATATTATTTGGAATCGAGAGCAATGATCCTTGGTTTCCGATGCTCAATACTTTCTTATCTCTCTTGATTATGTGAAAGAGATACGTTAAAATATCTTTCTCACATACATATCAACACATTTACACATTTACACTATCTACACATTGAGTCAATGATGAACATCTTTTATGGGAGTTACCGATATAGTCAATAAATTCTAACTTTAGTGCCCGAACCCGGAACGCCTTCAATTTTTGTATAGGCAACATGGACATCCATCAAGCACGCATAGTTGCATCAAGGCGCTAATATCGATTTTGCGTTGAGGTGTGCCTAGATACCGATGATTAAGGAAATTTTTAAGTATGATCTATAGGATCACAACCTATAAATTAAGAAGCAACGGACCCATAACGTACACACTGAGTAGTAGGGCATAACATTGGAAAATTCGTAGATAAATATCGGAAACTACCATGACTAAAGTCGGTCATTGACTCAAAGTGTAAGGAAGAGATAGTGTTAAAATATATCTCTCTTACACATCTAGTCAATCATCGAGACCCGTTTCCATGATTTCCGATACGAAATTCATTTAATTTGAAGTCAAAATGTATTAGACAAGGGCGAGAACTGCCACATTTCAACGCCCGATGATATAAACTCACACGAAAGTACACGAAAGGAAGAACGCTGTATGAACAATCGAGAGATATCAAATTTCCTTTCATAAAATGTCTATTTTTGTAGAAAAATATGAATTTTTCTCCTTGATATTTTCAGGAACGTAAGAAGAAATTTCAAACAAAATCACACGAAAAATTGAAAGAAAAATATTGATAAGTTTACCAAGAAATTATTGTTTTATCAAAGGAAATTCAGCATTGCCTGAGGGTTCATACGACGTTTTCGGCACGACAGAGTAGGGGTTATAAAAGCCAAGAAACGACGGCCTAAAAGCCGAAGCCCCATTTAAGGCGTCAAACGTTTCACACGTTGTCGATTTAAGCCCTCCGAGAGGGGAGGTCGTTCACATTTGGCAGTGGAACTGAGATGTAAGTTTCATTAAATGAATGCTGTTTACAAGCTATTGTGAGGTTCCTCACCCCTGCGCCGCTCACGGGATGAACTTTGAGTTTTGTCAGAAAACTTTCGTCGCATGAACACTACGGAAGCACTGATTCCTGAGAGAAGTATGATGATATGGATTACATTTTGCAATAAGTTGCCACTATCTCTGGCTCCTAAATAAAGCACTTTTCTGCATAGGGAAACCAATAGATTATATGTTCTTTCTAAAATGAGCCAGAAATAGTGGTTCCTTATCGCAAAATGTGGTCCATATATTTTGACACAGTTCAATTTTTTATCCAAATTTGTTTTCAACTATAATGGAGAGAAATTGTTCCTATTTGAATAACAAAATAACGCAGTAAACATTTTCATTCCTTAAATAAAGTTGCGGGAAAAGTTGGATAAAAAGTTGAACCGTGTGAATTGGGCTTTAGTTGTAAATTAATCGGAACAAAGTTGTCAGACTTATGATCGCATTTTGATATTAGATATTACAAAGTGGAAAAAATAGTTAGATTTGTCCTAAAACAAGTTCTCATCTGCAAAATTAACGGAGACATCCCATCAATCGAGGTAATCGATATAATTGATTACATTCTGCAATAAGGAGGTACAATTTCTGGCTGATTTCACAAATAACGTGTGTATCATTAGTTTTTCTATGCAGATACGTGCTTTTTTGGGTAAGTCAGAAACAGTAGTTTCTAATTGCAAAATGTAGTCCAAGTCATACAGGCACATGACCTTGGTTTCTTTCACTATACAGATTTATCAATCAGAGAGGGACAAATTTATATTTGTTTCTCTGTTAGTATCCTATATATTAAAATGCAAAGTCCCGAATCTTGGGGCATTAACTTTGAGAGAACCACCGGACCCATTTGCATGGGATTTTTTTTAAATGAAAGCCCCTGAGCTGTAGATTTGCAGGCTGTGATCGTTTTTTCGATTTTCTCAAATTTTCTCCCATAATTTTCTAAAATTGTCTTCGATGCATTAAAACGGAGGTCCGAATCTTTGGACGTTAACTTTGAGAGAACCACCGAACCGATTTGCATGGGGTTTTTTTTAAATGAAAGCCTGTGATCTGTAGATTTGCAGACTGTGATCGTTTTTTCGATTTTCTCAAATTGTCTTACTTTTATCGACGAGTGAAGTTTAGCTGGGCTCAAATTTTCTCCCATTATTCAGACTAAAGTCCGCATTTTGGGACATTAACTTTGAGAGAACCACCGGACCGATTTGCATGGGGTTTTTTTTAAATGAAAGCTTCTGATCTGTAAATTTGCAGGCTGTAATTGTTTTTTCGATTTTCTCAAATTTTCTTACTTTTATCGACGAGTAAAGTTCAGCTGTTTCGAGCGGTCATCTGGCCGCTACCTGCTTGCCCGTCCCTAGATACCCCCACTAGGGTCTCAGCCACCCCTCCCACCACGTTCTTTCGGCTATCTCCGTTTTCTTTCGTATAGCTTTCCTCCCACCAACCTCAAAGAAGGTTTGGGTCGCATTGTCGTTCGTCACTCACCACCCACATTCCGTCGCAATCTCTCAGCTACTCCGCTTCACCACTTCTTGATAGGCATCCTGGCGGTTTGACTGACCCTGACTTATTAACTGCAGCGGTGCGCACACGTATTGCTAACAACATGTATTGTTATGGACATTTCATTCTTATTTGTTTTTTCTCTTTCCAACTTTGTTTCAAATTTGCTTCGTTTCTTCCTCTCTCTTTATTTTGTTGGTCGGTCGACTACGTTGATCGGCTTTTTGCTATTGAAAGCACATTAAGACTTCATGGATTTTCAATATCATCATTTGATCTTCCGGAATTGCTTCCAATTAACCTGAATCTTCAAGGGTCAGAGCCTGACTCTCCTCCCCCTAAAACTATGATTCCATGATTTCTGCCGCTAACCCAGAGCAACATCAAATTATTTCTGAAATAATTAGTCTCATCCAAAATCCATCTTACACGTGTAATGCGACTTTCATTGATGGTCCAGGAGGATCGGGAAAAACTTTCGTTTAAGAATGTCTTACTGCGTATTGTACAAAGGAAAACTTAGACGTCATCTCCGTTGCTTGGACAGGTATCGCCGCATCGTTGCTACCTAACGGTCGGCCGGTTCATAGCAAATTCAAAATTCCTTCGGTTCTGAATGAGAATTCTGTGTCGAGTCTCACGGTTAGCTCAAGAGAGGCTGAGACTATTCGGAAAACAACGATCATTTTTTGGGGCGAAGCTCCCATGGTTATCACGCATGCTCTGGCATGCATCGACCGACTTCTTATTTAGAGAATGGGTAATGATATCCCTTTTCGAGGAAAAATTGTCGTCTAGGGTGGTGATTTTAGACAGGTTTTACCCGTTGTTCCGCATGCTTCTCGCCAAACATTGGTGCAAAATGCAATCAAATTCTCACCACTTTGACCTCTTTTCAAAATCAGAAAACTTACTCAAAATATGAGAACTTTGCAAGACGAAGCGGAGTTTGCAAAATTTTAACTCGAAATAGGTGATGGTGTTTACCTTTCTGCTAAAAAAGGCCATGCCGGAATTCATTGATTTACCGACAAGCAGTATTACTGAAACTGATATTATTACTGAAATTTATGGAAAAGATAGCTTCCTCATGTTCGAACGTACATTTCACAAACTGCGCAATTCTGGCCCCTAAAAATAAGCATTGCAATGAAATTAACGACAAGGTTGTTGAAGTTCTTTCAGGTGTCTCTAAAACGTACTTCAGTGTTAACAGGCTCATTGTAGAGGAAGAGGGAGAGGCTCTCAATTTTCCCCTCGAATTCTTGGACAGTCTTAATCTTAGTGGCTTACCACCGCATAAACTCACACTTTTGGAGGGGGTTTTTGTCATGCTTTTAAGAAACCTCAACGTTTCTAAAGGTTTATCGAATGGTACCCGATTGATCGTCTGGAAACGTTATGAAAATTGTCTTGATTTGCAGGTCATTTCCGGCGAGAAGGCCGGTGAAAGAATTTCACTGCCAAAATTGATTTGTCACCTGCAGACTCCACTCTCCCTTTCTCTTTTAAGAGGCGACAATTTCCAATTCGCATTGCGTTCTGCATGACCATCATCAAAGCTAAGGGTCAAACACTGAAGCGAGTCGGCATTTATTTACCCCAAACAGTTTTTGGCCATGGTAAACTATATGTTGCACTCTCACCAGCTACATCGTACAAAAATTTTGAAGTCCAAATTCTTCCCAAAGGCAACCGTACAAAAAACATCGTGCACAAAGAGGTGCTTCGATCTTTTATAAATCCCAAAAGCCTCATAGTCATTAGAAAATTATCAAAAAATAAAAATAAAAAAAAAATTTAAACAGTAACACAAAAAAAAAAGAAAAATTAATAATGCGAGCTTTTTATAACATTTTTCGGTAGAATGGCAGTCTCCACCCTGAAACGCAGAGACGCAGTTAAATTCCTTGATCTTCTGCCGCAGAATCATCATCATTATTAAATAGATTCAACTAATCGCTCCGATTCCAAATAAGCTACTGCACCACCATTGCTACAGACTACTAGTTACAGATAAAATTAGAAGGAAACTTTTAGAAAAAGCCGCTCACCTTCGGCTTTTGCGTGCTACCACGGCGAATGACGTCAATTGCTGCGTTTTTTCCGGAGACAAACAAAGTCAGGTAAAAAGTTTCATTAAAAAACAGCAAAAAGAATAACTAAAAAAATCACTACGAGCCAGTGTTCACAGTTCAAAGCCCTTCAAAGGCCTTTTCAAACTTTAATCGAATGATTGCTTCTGACAATCGATGACACTACACTCTTCAGTCACATTCTTTTTTGCTTGGCATTTCCTCATTTATCATATTATTTCAGTTTGCAAAAAACTCCGTAAAAATTTAAAGAAAAAACTCAGCATATGGAAAAATCTGACTACTTTTTGCAAGACTAGCATTCAAAACTAAAACTGCAAAAAAATTGTGTAAAAAAGGTTATTTTACGTTGAAAAACAATTGTCGGTGATTTGAAGATGATTTTTGGGCTCAAAGTGTTTTCCTTGAGTATAAAATGACATTGAAGGTAACACTTTTCGTTTGAAGAAACATTGTTTTAAGTGAAAAATTATTACATTAAATATTATTAGGTTCTAACTTTTTTTCAGAATAAAAATGAAGTTTGTAGCATCAATGACAAAATTGAGCTTCTAAGAAATTTAAAAAACATTATTAATGTATTGTCTTTGAAAAATACACTAAAGGAATATAGCGAAATACATTAAAAAAATTTAATAGAGTAGTATTGTATTTTTTTTTTTTCGAAAAACGCACCATTTTAGTCAAAGAAAAATATTAGGGAAACAATCAATAAATAAAGAAGCTATGATTACTTTATTTTTTTTTTTTTTTTAAAAAAAAAATTCCAATTTATTTCCTTTTTCGCGCGGCTTCAAACTGGCCCCTCACACACATTTCGAAGTCTCCGATGTTCAATAATCAAAATTCGAGCCGTCATGTGTGCGAAGCTTCGGTTCGTGACGTCTCACCATGACGCAACGTGACTAAACACATGCAAGGGGCGGAAAATCGCTTTTCACGGTGGTGTGAGTTTCTCGACACGGAGACGAGGGAACCCCCCACCCCTCTGTATTTATGCATGCGAAATTTCAGAGCTGGATTAAAAGCTTCAGATTATCGTGCGAATCTTTCATACTGCCGTGCTAAGGAAAAACGCCGTATGAACATTCGAGATTTGCCAAATTTCCTTCAGTAAAATGTTCATTTTTGAAGAGAGTTATCAATATTTAGCCTTGAAAATTTCAGATTGTTTAGATTAAATTCAGAACAAAATTCTCTGAAAAACTGGAAGAAAAATATTGACGAATTGTCCCGAAAATTCGTGATTTACCGAAGGGAATTTGGCAACGCCTGAAGGTTCATTCGGCGTTCTTCCTTAACACGGCAGCATAGCTCTCCGATTTGAGCAGTGATGCCTGGATGCCTCCTTCATTATGACTGAATTTAGACGGAAGAAATGGATCGAGATTAGTGGGATGAATAGATTTTTCGGAAAATGAGGGGTCTTCCTGAACCAATGAACTACGGGTTGATAGTTGAAATTTATAGACAAAGCTATAGACAAAGAAAACAAAATGGATATGGAGGGATCCTATTAGTGGAAGCGGATGGTTGCAATGGACAAAGGAGGTAGATAATAGACCTACGACAGGATACGGTAGGATAGGCAACCTACGAGAGACTCTATAGTTAGTCCATCATTTCCCCCTTAGTCTGTAAGAAGCATCCATTTCGACCAATAGGATCGCTCCATACTCCCTATGTCTTTTTTGTCTATAGCTTTGTGTATCAATTTCAACAATCAGCCCACTGTACCTGACAAATGTGGTCCAAGTCAAATGCATATAGATTTTTAAGAGATTGTTAAACTTCCTCTGTTTCATAAGTGAACCGTGTTTGTAGTACCGGTAGGCTTTTATTGAACCCTAAAATAAAATACTGCCGTGTTAAGGAAAAACGTCGTAAGGAAATTCGCGAGTTGCGTAATTTCCTGCGATAAAATTATCATTTTTTAGGGTATTTATGAATATTCCTTCTTGAAAGTGGACGATTTAGATTTGGTTGTGAATAAAATTCCCTGACATTTCCCGGTATTTCCTAACTGTGGCAATCTTGTGAATTAGTCCACAGATGTATGATGTTCCACAGGATGATTTTCTTTGAATCTGGTCGAAAAATCGGATTTTGTGATTTCGGCGATCAACACTCGTTAGTGTCTTAAGGTATAAGTATTACGAGCGGTTTTGCTAATTGGACGAATTTGTGCTGGGGACCTGAGTGCAAAAGAATAAAATCAAAAGGAATTCCGTAGCACGCATACAATATACACACAGTTTCTTTTGATTTAATTCATTTTCACACAGTTTCAATTACCAAAAATAGGTGTAAATTTGGTGCCAATTGATGACGTTGAATGGCATTGAATCCGACTGTTCCAGGCTTTGAACCCGCAGGTTACACTTTTACATAAATTTTCTTCAAAATTTGAACAGGCATATTTCCGGTATCATTGAATGTTCGGCCGTATATGCCCCCAAAATGTTTGCGGAATGCTCCTCAAAGTTACAATACCTACCAATAATTCACTTCTTATGAACTGAGGTCCTTTCTTAGTATTTTCCTGGGTGGTGCAACGCAACGTCAATGGACTTTACATAAAAGGTACGAAATCAAATTTCGAAATAGCCCGCGTAAACTTCTCTTAATGCCACCTTTCATACAGTTATTTGGCGATACAGTTAATAAAGGTGCAGACGAATTGTTACCGGTTACATTCCACGAAAATCCGCTTACATAACTTTGTTTCATAAGATATTACGGAATAAAGCGGTGAGATATTGACACTTAATGTTCGAGCAAAGTTCAGAGGTGAGGAACCTGGGAGGAAAGGTCACCAATACTTTTCCCTTTCCAAAGCTTCGGAGAAAGTTTTGGTGTCACCTACACGCGCAACAATAACTTTTTAACCTAAGACTGGACTCAAACCTCTTCCCTTACCTCTCGTAAAACCTGTAAGGCAATCTCAGATAGCCATCTGCCTGCAGTGGCGTCTGTAATATTTGAACGCGAACACGTTTTTCAATAGGATTTTTGTGCATTTGAGCTACCTAAAAAGTCTATTCTTGCTTTTCTTACCGCAAACTTGACTCAAACAACATATTTGGGCCGCTTTTACTAAAAAAAAAAAAAAAAAAAAAAAAAAAAAAAAAAAAAAAAAAAAAAAAA
>NW_017547282.1:581417-612081 GCF_001854935.1 Bemisia tabaci | reverse complement strand
CTTCCCGCTTCAAAAACGATACTACGGCACAGGTGAACATTTTGTTAGAGGAGTCGCTCCATCGTCGGCAATATTCATCATGGCCGACGCTTGCGCAGTTCTGCGCGTAATTCGAGGAGAGTTCAAGGTCAATCAAGGCGGGCGAGAAAAATATGAACGTAAACACGCTGATTGTTACTTGGTCTAATCCTGTTCAGGTGTTATCTCGTACCATCAAACGTGTTTTGGCGGATTGGTGTCGGCCATGATGAGTATTGCAGACGATGGAACGACTCCTCTAACAAAATGTTCACCTGAGCCGTAGTATCGTTTTTGAAGCGGGAAGCTCAAAAAACCGCAAATTTCTTACGCAGATTGTGAAGTTATGAGTGCATTTCAGAGTTTGCCGATGCGCTCATCGTGACTTTTGAGGCATTATCTATAAGAAACAACTCGTAGTTTTGCTCTAGCAAAAGTTTGCAACAGGCCCATTATGGCGTTCGTTTCTCTAAAGGTGGGAAGGTATTTTTATGGATGACGTAAAAAGTGGTACACGGACTTTATGTCCACTTTTTTTACGTCCACAGACTTTTCGTCCACAATTTTTACGTCCACAGTTCTAAAACCTACACTATTGTTAAGTCCATTACTTAAACGTCCACTAAGTTAAGTCCACAAATGTAAAGTCCACTAAAATCAGAATCATGCGTCATATTTTAGTCCGTGTGTAAAATTATATTAACAATATCGAAATGAGAAAATTAAGAGAGAATGAGGTGTTGTTATCATAACTCATATTTTAAATGAAATGTTAATTTCTTCTTTTGATTCATCTTTCAATAATTGTCTTTGGTAAATACTTGGTTTCATTTCTATCCTTGAAATTTCCGTCCAATACGTCCAATTTTGAGCGTTTGGTTGCGCTTACGCCACGCTGCAGCACAGTAAAAGCCCAAAACATAAAAGAATAAATTTGAATGCTTTGGAAATCATTAAATTTGACACGGAACAAGTATTATATTTACAAAAAACACATTATATTTTCCAGTAGTACATATTTCTTTTTCATCAGTTTAAAAGGAATAATCAATGCAGAGAGTGCAAACATTTCAAAATCATGAAATGAAAAACGCTGACTCCGCGAGTTTAAATATTAGAGCTTTACTCAGAGCGGAGCGGCGTGTTAGCAGCGCAGAACGCGCACTGGCGCCTACAAACCTAACGGGCCACTTCACGCGTTGCGCAACACGTGAAGTATCCCGTTAGGTTTGTAGGCGCCTATGCGCGTGTCACGCTGATAGCCTGCCGCAACGCTTTAAGCAACTATTTCGCGTCCGAGGCGTTCCACAGTATCCTACAAGATTGAAGGCGGAGGAAATACCTAGTTAAAGAGGACTTTCAATTTTGACTGCATCTGTTACTGAAAAATGTTTAATTTGGCATTAGAGCGTTTCCTAGGCTCCCGCTTTGGTTTTCATCTTATCATATCCGTACAGTGCACACATGAACATATGTTTTTATCTGCTCTTGGAGTCTGTTCTCTTTCATGACTTGATTCATGAATGAAATGTTTTAAGAATGAAGGTAGTAGTAGTATGCATTTATTTTTGAGGTGGTTCCTGTCATTTAAATGAGAAGAAAAAAATGTGGACATAACAAGTCCACAATTTGGACAATTTTGGGCATATTCATGGTTGGACATTAAATCACGAGGACTTAATAAAGACTGGACTTAACGTTTAGTGGACATAAATAGCGGTGGACATTTATTTAATGGACGAAAGGTAGGTGGACATAAAGTCCTGGAAGCTAAAAAGTGTAGTTTCTCATCGCAAAGTGGTCCAATTGGACATATTTCTGTCTTACAGAACTATGTGTCAGTAGGAAAGATGGGGTGTGCTCGTTGGTGGCTCGGGCCGTAAGAATGAATGGGAAATTTAAAGCGCCAGTGACGTAGCAGCCGCCGCGTTTGCCCGGTATCCGCTTTAACTCATGAGCCCTGTCCACAACTCTCTAGACACATGCCCACGTGTCGCATTCAGTTGGCTCACAGCTTCGTTTGCTGAATTGGGAAAGCGGGATTTCAAATCTTGTCAAATGGAACTACGTACACAGTGATTGCGATATGCATGAGCCATGGGCTGGGCATGCGTCTAGAGCGTTGTGGTCAGGGCTCATGAGTTAAAGCGGATACCGGGCGAACGCGGCGGTGGCTACGGCACTGGCGCTTTATATTTTGCATTCATCCTTACGCCTGAGCACTAACAAGCACACCCCATCTTTCTAACCAGCACATAGTTCTGATTGACAGAATTACGTCCCATGGAGATGTTGCATGTGTGAGGGATTTGCGATTTGACAGTTGATTCTTATGTAAAATTTCGCGAGAAACACGATGGTACCATTGGTTTTCTCTTAAATCATCTTCCAAGCTCAAAATAAGCTCTCAAAAGGAGGCAAAAATGGAGGGAATACCCCACGCTATCCTGAGAGTCCACCTCCACATCAATACAAACACTCCATGCAAAGATAGGGAGCAAATACATTGACAGGGCTGCCACTTTAATTGGGGACTCCAAAACTGAAAACACGGCAACCCTGCTAATGTATTTGCTCCCTATCTTTGCATGGAGAGTTTGTCTTGATGTAGAGGTGAACTCCCAGGATAGCGTATGGGATATCCTTTACATTTTGGCCTCAACTTGAGAGCTTTTTCTGAGCTTGGGAGTTAATTTTAGAGAAAACCAGTGGCACCATCGTGTTTCTCGCAAACTTTTACACAAGAATCAACAATCAAATCGCAAATTCCTCACACCTGCAACATCTCCATTACATCCAATTACGCGTATTTATGAGTTTTAAAACCAATCGTGTGCATAGCATTGGAGAAAAACAAAAGTACGGCGTTCTGCTTCAAGACGGCAGAACAGCCCTGTAACTCGCGGAGGAAAACACCTCGCGAATCGCGAATAGCGAACTGCGAATGCGAGGCGGGAAGGTGCGCGAGAAGGCGCTCGGCAGAGTTTGCGGCAACCGGGTGAGCCGAGAGAATTACTTAACAATAAATTAAGTTAAGTAACTGGCGAAAAGGATACGAAGACTGCATCTCAATTAGAGAGGGAAATATTGCTCGCGACTATGAATAATTTATAAACGTATTAATTGCGATGGCTGTCATGATGTCGTCGCCTCCCTCCCCCTCCCCCCTCCTCTTCCTCCTTCGGCCGCACGGAACCGTGCGCCGTAATTCCGTCGCGAAAATTATATTAATGACAAACAAAATTCAACACTTTTCAAAACTTGCGCCGCTTGTAAAACTTTCGGTTTCTCCGCCAGGTTCGCGAGCTGCGTTGCCGGGTGGGGCGTTTGCAGGGTATGTCGCTCGGCTCTTGCTATGCAGTTATTCGAAGTAAGAACGCCGAAACTCCTTTGGGGATTTTTGATTCATCCTTCAAACATACATAGCCACAAGAGTCGCTTTTACAGCGCTCTCTGGCGCTTTGAGGCACCAGTGGATAGGAAGGTCAATAGGATAGTCAATAGGAAAGGTCGGACAAAAATTGGAAACTTTAAGCGCTTATGCCTACGTTCATACAAAACTTTGAGGTTCTAAAAGTAGTTCCACTAGATTCCTCGTGAAATTGTCTTCCGGAGACCCCCTTATAATTTAAATTGTGACGAAATAAACATGGAAATTTGTAGTTTTAGTTATGAATTTCATGTTAGACCTCTCTAATTGACTCGATCCACCGTGCAACGTAGGAAAACGGCACGAAAGGAAAATTAGGCTTAATCATCGTGGACCGAGAGCGCGTGGAAATTTAGAACGCCTTCAATTTTGCATGTATGCAACACGGACATCCTCAAAGAACGAATAGTTGCATCACGGCGCCTACTTCAAATTGCGTTCGAAAACAACGACCGCGAATCTAACTGTGCTAGCCAAATTAATTGATGGACATCCCTTTCCAATCTCTCCTACCCAAATCAAGTATTTAAAAGCATCCCCTCAATTTTGTATATTTCAAAAATACGTCTGAATTTCACAGAACAAGTTGGACAATCATTAACTCACCCAAATGTATATGATGAGCTATCGAATTAAGGTCTCAGGCAGTTTGAGAAAGTGGCTTGACTTACCTGGAACAAACAAAGAAAAATACGTAAATAACGACATTTTTGGCTTAAGATTATGAAACAAAATTTAAACATGGCAGATTACCAGATTGAAAAGCTGGCTAACTCAGATGCATTAATTAGGAGGTGTTCATTTGCAAAACACGAGTGGGTACAGACAAAGTGTTGATACGGCTCCTCTCTTTCAATCCACACCACTTACTGGGAAAAAAACACATTGGATCTAGAGTCCAGACTCTTAAAAACATCGACAAGAAAAAATACTCTTGATTCAATCAGATTTAAGCTTAAATCAAGAACCAAGCCTCTTAATTTGAGCGGATTTCCGTTTGATTACAGCTTAAATCTGATTGAATCAAGAGTCCTTTTTCTTGTCAATGTTTTCAAGAGTCTGGACTCTAGATCCAATGTGTTTTTTTTTTTTTTTTTCCAGTGCACGCAGAAAGCGCGTAACGCCTGTCGCAATCAATCAATGCAAAACCTATGACGAAGTATTCATGTTAGCTTTCTCGAGGACAAAAAAGGAGCAACCAATGAAGGGCAAAGTTTCAAAAATAAATTTTCTTCCATTTGATGCTCTCATTGCACGAAACTGACTCCAGTGCTTCGAAGGATCAACTTTAAGTTGGATCTTCAACACTTTGGCGAGTTATGGGGAAGGAGTCAGAGAGGAAACACCATGATCTTTATCAACGCAAAAAAAAAATGAAAATATAAGCACGCCGGTTGATAAAATCCCGTCTCGACACGTATGGCGAGTTCGCGTCGGCCATGTTGAATATTATGTAGCATCCTAGTACGCAAGGATTTTGAGTGGAACGAATTCTTTTACGGAATGTGCACCTGTGCAGTAGTATCTATTTTTAAGCGCGAACCTTTAAAAATCGCACATTTCTTACCGAGATTGTAGAGATAGGAGTGCGTTTCAGACTTTTGCGGTACGGGAAATGCATCGAGATTTTTGAGCCATCTTCTACAGGAGACAACTCTGTTATTTTTGCTCTACTTGAAGTTTGCGAGAAGCCCGTTTGCCCTACTCACTGGGGATGTACTTTCAAAGCTGATATAGACTTTTTCTCAGTAAAATTTCGTGTAAAATAACACGACAAAATACGGCGTGATGTGATGCTTGGAAATGCCTGAGGAATATCCTAAAATCTAGAAATCTTGAATTGATAGATAGACTGCTATTGAATTGTTCTTCAAAGCGCCGAAGAACCACCAGAGGGAAACTTTTCACATTAAGTTGGAGACAAGAAAAAAAGAACTTTGAAGAATACACTGGGAAAAAAACATTGGATCTAGAGTCCAGACTCTTAAAAACATCGACAAGAAAAAACTCTTGATTCAATCGGATTTTTGCTTGGATCAAGAACCAAGCCTCTTAATTTGAGCAGATTTCCTTTTGATTTAAGCTTAAATCTGATTGAATCAAGAGTATTTTTCTTGTCGATGTTTTCAAGAGTCTGGAATGTAGATCCAATGAGTTTTTTTCCAGTGTAATTCCTCTAAAACACTCAAAGTTAGTGATAAGCTTTACAGCTTCATTCCATATTCAGAGGGTTTGTTTTTCAACTTCAAATTTTTGCAAGGAGAAAATTTGCGGCTGATGAAGCTTACAACTAATTCTGACTCATTTTCTCCCAAAATGTGACTTGGTTCTTTCTGTTCTATTTCGTTATGCTTACTTACAGCGTGGTAGTAATCATTTTGTATTGCACGAAGCACGGAAAAACGCTAGAGCGTGGCAGCTAAGTAAAAAATGAGAATATTCCACAGCCTTTATGCTCCTCTCATGAATGGCGGAAAAATTTCCGAAAGGATATGAAGTACTACACGAAAAACCCTAAAAAATCGAGGCCAAGTATTGTTAAAATGAAAGTTTGACGTCAAAATCTTGTTTTCAAGTTTTGTTTGGCACCACCTGCGAGTAACCTACAATTCATCTATACACACGGGAAAAGCTTGAAAAATTTGAGCGTGTAAAGTTTTTTTTTTAGCCGTGATCATTAAAAAGAGAAGGTCGTTTGCAGTTACAGCAAGGATGAATTTTTAGCATTCGTTAAAATTGTTCATTCGAATATGAGCTGGCGTCGGAGTATCTCTCTTTTCCTGGTAAGTGACTTTTCCTAGTCTAACTAATATTATTCATTGCTGAACTCGTAACTTAAAATTAGAATTTGAACCCCATTTTTAAGTATCAAATAAATAATTCAATCATAATTCACTGAGAATGATAATTCTATACAATTAGGGCTCTTTTTTTTATAGATATCTTTGCAACATGTTCAATCCTTTATCTGTTAGGTATAGAACTTTTACTCGCGGTGGCTAAGTTGGATGTATTTGTCAATATGTGAGTAAAAAACATAGAGTACAGATATTTTTTTCTAAAATCTAGATTGAAAACTTCCCGTGACAATTACATCGATTCATAGTTGAATGAATAAGCTAGGAACATTACTGTGATCAGCTATATTGTGGTGAAAAGCTACAAAGTTGTGTGACACATCGGCACGGATAAGATTTAGCGCATTGATGGCTAAAGTCGAAGAATATGTACCTCAGATTTCGACGTTGCACGTTTCCTCTTGTGTTTTATTTCTTGTAAGGAAAAACTAACCCAAAGTTTCTGTTGAAATCTTTTGTGAATTTGCTTTATCCATCCTAAAAATCCTAGCGTTGGATCGTGATTTCCCTTCATCTGCTGCTTACCTACATTGAAATCTCAGTAAATGAAAACTAATCAGGTTGATATAAACGAGTCAATGACACGCCTTTATCAACACAATGTATCGGAGTTTACTGCTTGTTTAGTTTACTACGGTCAGCAGCATGTTTTTTTTTTTTTTTTTTTTGAAAATTCTGAACTTAAGAGGATGCATTTGTTCTGTTTACAGTTGCTCACGGTTTTGCTTGAGCACGTTTCGTCTCTGCCTGCCATTTCGCGAGCGGATGGAAATGTCAAGTCCGATGTTCTTGCGCAGGTCAGTTTGCATTGGACAGCGACTGGTGTTAAACGTTGGGGAACCGATGTAGTAGAAGAAACAGCCACAATAGATTATCAGGCAACTAATAAGAATCAAGAAGCGAACCTGGTTGATCATCAGGCGCCTTATGTAGAGGATGCAGCGACTGGAGCTGAACGTCAGGCACCTGATGTCGATGAAAAAATGACCGAAGTTGGACGTCATGAACCTCAGGTAGAAGACGAAGCGACCGGACTTGTGCGTCGTGCACCTCATGTGGAAATCGAAGCAACCATAGCTGAGCACCCTGCATCAATGGAAGTAGCAGCTGCCCGTCTGGTACCGCGTGGATGCGGCTTTCTCAATTTTGGTCGTCCCCGCAGGAGTCGTAATCGCCGTGCGCGTACGCCCAGCCCCATACGCACGCCGCTGCCATCATCCCCTGTCAACAGATCACCAAATCGGCCCTCGGCAGGATCATCTCCTCCTCCCTTCGAAAACAACGCTCGCGGGAACAACGCTCGGGGAAACCTCGTCTTCGGAAATACGAGATCGGGGTCTAATAATATGGGAACGTGGAGCCCCAGGCCCACGGGTACTGGCAGAGGAAAGGTGCCGGTGCCCCCAAGGCTTTTGTTCTGACACCGGACACTTCTCCAAATAAGCATCTGAACCCAGAGCTTGGAGGAAGCTGGATACAGAATAGTCGCACGTGGCTAGATGGTACTCGATAAGGTGCTCGGAGTCGATCGAGGCCATCAGTGTTCGAAACTTACCTTAGAGTTTAAGATGTCATGTAGCCCATCAAGCTCAATTTATAGAGGCCATCGAAGACTTTTTAGGGGCCGAATTGACTTTTTGCTTATACATCACACCGCATTTTGTGAAAAGTCAGACGCAAGATGTTACAGTTACAGAACTAGTAGCTGTATCTTGTAACTTTCTGAAAATCATCAAAAAGAAAAATTAGGACTTTTTTTTTTTTTAAGATGGGGGGAGGGCACATTTAGGGGCCATGTTGGCGCAGAGGGTTCATTTTAAGAGGCGCATTTGGTGTTTTGGCACCTGTGTGTTTCGAACACTTGAGGCAATACTGTTTCCTTCAATGTAAGTACATTATAATTTAGACGAGTGAAACGTAAGTATGTTCTTATTGCACTTGTCGACCCCTTCGGCCAAAACGCAGCTTTTTGCTCCCTACACCACAGCTGGAGCGCAAGATTTGAATTTCAACAACTTTGCAGTCTTAGCAGAAAACAAATACGTATACGATCGCCTGCTATTGATAAAAATGAACAAATTCACTGCAAGCATATTAATTAAGAACATTTTATGCACTTTCGGCGAGGTGACTGCTTGTAAATTTTTCTCGACAGCAGGCGGTCAAATTTTTTTTCGGCCAAGACTGCAAAGTTGTTGAAATTCAAATCTCGCGCCGGAGCTCTGATGGCGGGCAAAAAAAGCTGGGTTTCGGTCAAAAGGGTCCGCAAGAGCATACTTACGTTCTTCACTTATCTTGAATTATAATGATATCGATTTTATTTGAGATAGCCTGAGTCACCTGGTCAATTATGGATCACTACACAAGGTATAAATGTTTAAGAATACTCTTACGATTTCTTCCTTCAAAATTCACGTTGAATACAATTTTCGCTATTTAAATTGCTGAAATCAATGTCC
Source organism: Bemisia tabaci (assembly GCF_001854935.1). Lineage (NCBI taxonomy): Eukaryota > Metazoa > Arthropoda > Insecta > Hemiptera > Aleyrodidae > Bemisia > Bemisia tabaci. The sequence continues at coordinate 603,316 of NW_017547282.1, read as the reverse complement.
AACCAAAATATGAATACTTTTATTTTGCATTCCATTATAATTTCGATTTCCCGCTCATACGAAAAACAAGAGAGGCTACTCGAATCAAATCTGGCACTAAAACGGTTTTGGCAAGCTTGTCAATGAGCAGTTTTTCGTCCCCACCATGTGTTTTTCAGAGATTGAGGTTGTTACATTTTTACATCGAAGAGAGTGTAACGCCAACGTTTAGTTTGCAATTTGACTCAAGTAAATTATGGTTCCTTCATGGGCGGAAAGTTTTAATTTATGCATTGGAATATTATAATATCCCTGCTAGTAGTTACTTTCAGTAATTTTCAATGTAAAAATCGTGTTCTACCGGAAATTTTTATGAGAAAACATACATCGTGACGCTTGAATTTGCACCTTGTTCAGGGCTTCATTAATTAAGCTTGTTCGGTAATTTGTTACTCATTGGTTTTTGAAAAGGAGAGAATGCTCTGAGCGCACAAGAATTTTCCCGGATTTCTTGGCGTGTAAGTTTTCAGCTGAAACCTTCATTCTTGTATTCAGTACCTTTGTGAAAGTTGTGCTTCAAATTTTTTAAAAAAAGAAACGTCAAATAAAGGTCTCTTGATTAAACTTCCTTATCTTTTATATACCGCGATTATTTCACTGATTATGAATTCATACGGGTAATACCTGTAACCGTTCCTTATAATGCTCCTTGCCTATGGATAAAGCAATACGGCAAGGAAATGAAAGAATACTGAAATGAGAGGCTTTCATGATAGAGAAGAAAGAGCAAGATGCACGTTCAAATATGATACAAAAACGTGAAACACTTTGCGTTTTGCTTGCCTCGAGAATAGAGAGGAAGCTTCTTGTCCCTCAAACCCAGAGAGTTCGTGAAAAACTATGGGAACCAGGACTTGCATGCCGTCGTCGCAGAGAGCCGATACCCTCGTTACGACAAGCGCAATCGATGAATGCAAAAAATACGGTGTAGTACTGATGTTAGGTTTAGAGGCAAAAAACCCATCTCATTTTGAAAAACGTTTCAATCGGAGCGTTTTTCCTCTTATAACCTCGTTCCGCTTGAATCATTACAGAGCACCACATTCGAATCGAGTTCAACGATATAGGGAACCAAGACGCATCAACTTGGAATCGAAAAAAGGGGTAACATGTTGTATTTCTTCAGGACAATCTATGATAGTGATAAAATTCAACGCCGTTTTTCAGATTTAAAAAAAAAATTATCCTAGACTGAGTTTTTGCTGGGAAAAAATGCGCAGCTCAAAACTACTTCTGACTTATTTTTTCCAGCAAAATGTGACTTGGGTCCTTTTTGTTTCGAAAGCAACGGAACGATTCTAATATCATGGGGAACTCCGTTCCCATGACAAAATATAAATGGAGAAGCCTTCAGGTCAACAAACCTACATCACGAAACTATATTTTACAGGCAAAAACTCAGAAGGCTAACACAAGGGAAATGTGAACAAAAAAGAAGTTTTATTTTTTTCATAATCTACGAGTAAAGGGGTAGCTCATAAAAAACAACAGGGAAAGGCTGTGGCAAAATTGTAGAGGGGAAAATTTCTTTTGGCAGCGAGAATGAAAAAAAAAAGACCATGGAAAGCCATTGAAAAAGAGTTTTCGACGCTGACAGTGTCCCTCATTCAGACATGAGGTCGTATCTGTGTCTCTCTTCTCCTCGCAAGCAACTGTTTCTGGTACATTCGACGCTATATAAAATAGTTCTTGTAGTAGTTACGATATTTCTTTAAATAGAATTGATTTAGATAAAGAAAAAAATTATTTAAAAAAATAGTAGGGTTCTACCTCAAAGATTGATAATCAAGCACAAGCATCACAAGAGCCCAGAAACAATTGTAGTACTTATTTTATCTACCACTACTAGGCTCATATAATTCTCTCAAAAGTAGTATCACAAGCGACGTTTATCTTTTTAAAAAAACTTTTCTCTTATTTTGTTTTTGATTGCGTCCGTCCCCAAGTGAAAAACGGGCGCCTGTTAAAATTACTCATCCGTTTGCATTCGACGCAAACCGCACTCAAGCCGACACATCAAGACTATACTGTCCGTAGGTCGCGGTCGGACAGATATAAAACGCCTTCAAATGCGTGCGATACCGTGCAACACACCAAAGTCGATATAGTTGTATTCTTAGATGGAACCTAACTCAAAGTCAAAGAGTGTGGCTTTGCCAAATAAGGCATGTCAACTTTTTAACTGTATTTGAAGTCATCGCATATATTATGTCCACGGTTGCCTGTGACAAAAAAAGAAACCCTCAGTTGATGTAAAAAGTAGGAATTAATATTATTAATGCAGCAAACGAAAAAGCACATCTGAAGGAAAACCAGTATTCATGAAACTTTCATAGTTTTCTTGTGTGCCCTTCATGTACCGGGTTGAGAGTGTTTTTTGACAGAAAACTCTAATTTTCAGTCAAATTTTTAAAATTTGAAAATCCAAGATGGCGGTTACAGGACATTTCGTCAACGATTTTTTGTCCGCGCACCTGTATTTTCTAGTAGTTTACGTTCACGCGTTTTTTTGGCGAGGGAGTTTCTACCCACTTACCAAATAAGACCCGAAAGTAATTGGTCCACATGTAAATACAAACAAACGACAATTGCTCACGACGTTTTCGGATGAAAATGTATGATGACTTGGAGGAATTAGGCTTCGCTTGTTTTTTTCCTCTTCCTTTCTTTTTTTTTTTCGTTTGGTCCAGCGGAGAGAAATATATAATTGAGATGTTTGGGAAAAATGGGGGAGCGTCAATCCCACGAGGGAAAATTCATTAAAACTCTCTACACCTCTTTGATTCAACACGACTTAATTATCTTTCAAGAAAATCCCATCTCGTTTTACCTGAACTGGATAAACCTTTTGATTTGCCTCGGCTAGATTTTTCCTGCGTACGATAACTTCGCGACGGCGCGGCACTGCCGTGCCGCAGCGTTTCGAGCTATTATTTCGCCAGAGAGGTGCTGTACAGTATCATACGAGATTGAAGGCACTGATAAATCTATACGGATTTGAATATTTTATTTGATATTGACACTATGTTGACCTTGTTTGACTTGCTTATACATCGTAATTTATTGGCGAGGAATATACTTATAGTTATCATGATGATGGCATCTTTCAAAAACACGAAGTTTCTTCGCAAATTTTTAGTGGCAACGACAAAAAGAGAGCGACAATCGAAAAACTTACTACGTCCTTGTATCCGTATGGAATAACGTTTAGCATAATTTTTGACTTCATGATGGGAAAAAGTGATTTGATTAAAAACAAAACATGCTCAAATGTACTGCCGAGAAGATTTCCTTTAGAATCAATAAAGAAAACAATGCTTTTTCAAAAAAGAAAAGATGCTAATATAAAAAGAAAAGTCACTTACATCAAGCAGAAACCCGCTTGAATGATACGAAGATGTCGGACTCCTTTTCTTGTAAAAAATGTAGTTGCTCATGTGTCGTTAGTGCTTGTTTTTGTATCTTTATGCATTATTTAGTTTCATTATCTGTTGTAATCCTCTACCCTGATGATCACCGGGTGTGGTCGAAAAGCTTCGGCTAAGTGAAATGAAATTTTCACAAAATAAACTATCACACCGTAAGGCAATTCTGCGCCACCATTTTATTACTTTACTTAATGCTTCCATCCGCACGATGTTTGATAATTGTGTTCTTGGTTCAAAATAAAGTCTTTTTTACGCACACTCAAGCATGTTTCTGCTTAAACCGAGTCACTTTCTTCTCTAATGAAATTCAATAATAATGCTAAACGTTATTAAATACAGATGCTAGGAATTAGTGAGTTTCTGGACTTCCAAACTCTTTATTTGCCGTAGGATCTTGATTGATTTAGCGAGGAAAGCTCCATATTTTTAAATGATGCCTGTCATTCTTAATATGTTGGAGCGCCTGCAATTTTGTATTTTCGTAATTCTGTGAAACACCATTGTTGCGAAATAGTTGTTTGAGGCGCCGCGGCGAGTGAAGGCGACCAGCGTGACACGCGCATTGGCACCTACGAACCTAACAGGGATAATTTACGCATTGCGCAATGCGTGAAGTATCCCTGTTAGGTTTGTAGGCGCCAATGCGCGTGTCGCGCTAGCAGCACGCCCCGTGCTGCTCCGCTCTGTTTGGCTCTGATATTTAAACCCGCGGAGTCAACGTTTTCCAACTCATGATTTTAAAATGTTTGCACACTCTACACGGATTCTTCTCTTTGAATTGAAAGAAGAAAAATAGGTATTGAAGGAAAATTTAATAAGTGTTTCGTAAATATTAAGGTGGCTCCGTGTCAAATTTAATGAATTTCAAAGCACTTTAATTTTATCTTCTATATTTTGTAATTTTAGTACTGCAGCGTGGTGTGCGTGCACCCAGAAGCTCAATATTTTACATATTTGACTCTAAAAGATCGATGTACAAATGAGTTAAAACCAAAAAAAAAAAATCAAAAAAAGCTCGGTACTTTTAAAGGATGCCTGGCATTCTTGATACGTTAAAGTGCCTTCAATTTGATATGATACTGTGCAACACCTTTGTTGTGAAAAAGTTGCTTGAGGCGCCGTGGCGACCAGCGCGACACACACAATGGCGCCTACAAACCTAACAGGATACTTCACGCATTGCGCAATGCGTGAAGTATCCCTGTTGGGTTTATAGGCGCCAATGCGCGTGTCGCGGCGCTTCAAGCAACTATTTCGCTACAGAGGTGTTGCACAGTATCATACAAAATTGAAGGCGCTCTCACGTATCAAGAATGACAGGCATCCTTTAAAAGTACCGAGCTTTCTTTGGTTTTGTTGGTTTTACTCATTTGAACATCGATCTTTTAGAGTCAAATATGTCCAATATTGAGCGTTTGGCTGCACGTTCACCACGCTGCAGTGCTAACGCCGCGTGCCGCTCCGCTCTGTTTGGCTCTGATATTTAACCCGCGGAGTCAGCATTTTCCAACTCATGATTTTGAAATGTTTGCACACCATGCATGGATTATTCTCTCTAAATTGAAGAAAGAAAAATAGGTATTAAAGGAAAATTCAATGCGTGTGTCCGCAAATAACCAAAGCCTCACACACACGTCCAACCCTCAACTCGCCGCCGCACAGTGGATCGAGTCAATTAGAGAGGTCGGACATGAAATTCTTGACAAAAGCTACGAATTCTGATGGTTATTTCGTCACATTTTCAAGTTCAAGGGTTGCTCCTAGATGAAAATTTCCCGAGGAAACCGACGGAACCGCCTTTAGAACCTCGAAGTTTTGTATAATCGGAGTTATAAGCGCTTAAAGTTTCCATATTTTGTCCGGCCTCTCCTATTGACTTGATCCACTGTGCGCCGCATCGATTACACCCGCAAAATCGAGCGCAGAAGACAGCGCGGTCCTTTTTGCGGGGATCGGGATCCGAAAAAACGGCTCGCGGACCCGTGTTGCGGGTGTCGTGTTCGGTGACGGACTCGGAGGAAGTCAATTAGGCGGGTTTGATCATTCAATTAGGGGCTCGCCATGCCCCATCGAGACACGGATAGCCCCCGGGCGAGGGGCGGGGGAGGAAGGGGGAAATCCCGGTGTAACAGGAGAACCATGATTGATAGCAACGTCACTCTTCCCGCCCGGAGCCCGCGTAAAAGGTGGGTGATTAGGGCCTCCGGGGAACGCCAAGTTGCCGATGTTCATCCGGGAAAAAATGGATCACTGGATAGGCTACGAAATTAAGGCTCGGATATATGTTTCCTCGTTAAAATTTGGCGCAGAATACGATGGACACACTGGGAAAAAAACACATTGGATCTAGAGTCCAGACTCTTGAAAACGTTGACAAGAAAAAAAAATGCTCTTGATTCAATCGGATTTTTGCTTGAATGAAAACGAAATCCGCTTAAATTCGGAGGCTTGGTTCTTGATTTAAGCTAGATTCTGATTGAATCAAGAGTACTTGTTCTTGTCGATGTTTTTAAGAGTCTGGAATCTAGATCCAATGTGTTTTTTTTTCCCAGTGCACTTTAAAAATTTCGAATAGACCCACAGAGAAAAAAGAGGAGGTGTTTGCGTCTGGAGGATTGTTTACCCCGTGACGTAGGTCAGTACATACAACCTGGCCGGCAAAATCCGGAATTCGAAATATGAACAACGGACCATAATGTCAGATTTTTTTTTTGCTTAAATCAGCTCATGATATAATTTCAATCACTTTATATCCGATGAATTTTTTCATAAACTACACCCTTTCCAAGAGAATCGATGATAAAACACGTCCGTGCCGACCTACGTCAATCCAAGATGCCCAGGATGCAAACACATCCTTCTTTTTCTCTATGAAATGGAACATTAGACAAGGTACGAAGTTAAGCATCTTGATAGACGTTTTTTGACCAGTATTTAACGCAAAACAAGATTCGTGCAACGAAAATGACTGAAATTAACTCCGAACCAAGACATTTAATGTTTCTTGACACTTGAATTCACACATCCCGCTCATGACAACACAATGGTCTACGTACGTCAGATCGCAAACTAATAACCTAATCGGCAGTCTGTGCGATACGATGATATGGCAGTCTCAATCTTGTCGCTTTGGCTCAGATGGAGCAAATTTCTTTCACTTTGAATCATAATGAGTGGGAAATTTGCAATGCTTGATTGAGAAGCCTGCCTAAACCGTAGCAGTGTGCGATTTGACTCACGTAGAGTATTGCGTTTCTTGTGACCGGGAAATTCAAATTTCTCATGACCAACGTAAAATTAACACGTTATAACCTTAGTTAAAAGTTGATTTCAGTAAACGAAGCAAGAATTGTGTTCCATGAGAAATTTTGGTTAAGAGACATGTAGCAGAATGCTTAAATTCGTACCTTGTCCAGTGGTCCATTGTATGAGGCATTAAACAACTAAAACACTCCAAACATGGGTTGACGTTTCTACACAAAATTTCCACACAAAAACCTGGATTGAAATTTCCGCACAAATACAGTCGATAAAACTTTATTTTTGGCTCGATTTGGCAGCAATGCGCGGATAATTTAATCGTGTTTCTCTTAATTTACATACAAAAAATATTAGAATAATTAAGGGGAAATATTCACCAACTTATTGTATTCATCGGGGATCGCTACATTTTTTTTTAAAGATACCACATAGCAATATAAGTTGTTTGTATTGAGTCTCATTTCAATACCAATTTTGCCATGTAACGCCGTTTGCTGGTTTTTATTTTAATTTCTTTTTTATTTTTAATTCTACTTTAGCAGTTGATAATGGTTCCGTAAGGTACCGAAACGTCCTGCCTAAGTATTTTGTATTTTAGCCTTGTTTCTGCATTTTCCTGTGTTTTCGATTGTCGTTTCCGTTTCGGGCTGCTTTTACATTATCTTTGTTTTCCACTATAAGTTGTTTCATCTATTGATGGAAAGATACAAGTTAGCCGTACTTTAAAAATATAAACCCTGTAACTCAGGTAAAAAATTAAAAAAAATATATATTTCGTGCGTAAACGTTAATCGCGATTTCCGTGTGGAAATGTCTAAGTTCCAGATTTTGCGCGGAAATGCATGCAGCCACTCCAAAGTATACGACACAAAAAGCGACCTTTAGAGGGTGCTTGGCGCTCTCCGTGGGTTTGGCCGTGAAGGGGCCAGGAGGCCCACTCCTTACGGAGAGATAAACACCTTTCCCGTTAATATATTCACGGATCGGCGTGTGGTATCCTGCTGGCCAAGTCCGTGCGGATTGATCGCGGAAATATCCTGGGAGATTGACACAAATCTTGACGTGGAGCACCCGAGCACTTCAACTCGTGAGCGCCGTCGCTGCAGCCGACATAAATCTTCCCTCGACTCGGCTCGCGTCTGAGTTAGTTACAGCGGCGACGGCGCACAGTGGATCGAGTCAATGGGCCTGTTGTAAACTTTTGCTCGGGCAAAAATAAGAGTCACTGAGAAAAAAAACACATTGGATCTAGCGTCCAGACTCTTGAAAACATTGACAAGAAAAGGACTCTTGATTCAATCAGATTTAAGCTTAAATCAAACGGAAATCCGCTCAAATTAAGAGGCTTGATTCTTGATTTAAGCTTGAATCTGATTGAATCAAGAGTATTTTTTCTTGTCGATGTTTTAAAGAGTCTGGACTCTGGATTCAATGTGTTTTTTTTCCAGAGGGTTGTTGATTATAGAAAATGTCTCAAAAATCGCGATGAGCGCGTCGGCAAACTCTGAAATGCACTGCTTACATCACAATTTGCATAATAAATTAGCGTTTTTTGAGCTTCCCGCTTCAAAAACGATACCACGGCACAGGTGAACATTTCGCTAGAGGAGTCATTCCATCCAACCCCTGGTCACAGGGATACTACGCAACATGCAACATAGCCGACGCCAATCCGCCAAAACACATGACGGGACTCTGATTCTAACCACCTGATAACAATCGGCGTGTTAACATCAGAGACAAGTTTACATTCACATTTTCCTCGCTTTGATAGATATCCGTCTTGATTCACGCTGTTCTCTTCTCAACTTGCGCGTGGAAGCGTTGGCCATGTTGAGCAGGAATTGAGTGGAACGACACCTCTAGCGAAATGTTCACCTGTGCCGTGGTATCCTTTTTGAAACGGGAAGCTTGAAGAAACGCAAATTTCTAACGCAGATTGTGAAGTTAGGGGTGCGTTTCAAAGTTTGCTGATGCGCTAGTCGTGGTTTTAGAGGCATTATCTACAGGGTTATCCAGAAGTCTGGGACCCCCCTTATAACTTTTGAACAAAAAATGCTAGAGATTTGAAATTTGGGGAATGTTCCTAGGTCAAAGGGAACTACTTTTTGGCGTACCCAAAATTTTGGGGGGCGCCCCCCNTTCCCCACCCTGTGCTGTTCAAAGGTTGAGTAACCTGCAGCAGGTGAGCCGAGGCACCGATATTCAAGTTCATATTTTCATACTGCAGAGACAGGAGCTAACGTGTAGTCTGCGATTAAACACAAGTAGATAATGCTTACTTTTATGAGCGGAAAGTTTGACTCTTTGGATCAAAACACGTTTAAATCTTTGTTAGGGGTTACTTTCGGTGAGTATCATTGAAAAAATCATGTTTTACGTTAAAATTAGAGGAAAACTTGGGTCATAATGGTCAAAATAGAGAGGTCGAACATGAAATTTTTAACTAAAACTGCAAATTTTGGTGATTATTTCGTAACATTCCACATTTCAAGGGAAGCCTTAAACAGGAAATTTCACGAGGAAACCAATGGAACCACCTTCAGAACCTCAAAGTTTTGTATAAACGGAGTTATAAGCGTTTAAAGTTTCCAAATTTCATCCGACCTTTCCTACTGACTGGATCCACTGTGCGGCGGCTTCTCTCGCGCTTCGCCCGCCTCATCAAGTTACGTGCCCAACTTCTGCACTTGAGTCCATTGNAACGGGCCCATCGAGCAGTATTTTTCCCCACCCTGTGCTGTTCAAAGGTTGAGTAACCTGCAGCAGGTGAGCCGAGGCACCGATATTCAAGTTCATATTTTCATACTGCAGAGACGTGAGCTAACGTGTAGTCTGCGATTAAACACAAGTAGATAATGCTTACTTTTATGAGCGGAAAGTTTGACTCTTTGGATCAAAACACGTTTAAATCTTTGGTTAGGGGTTACTTTCGGTGAGTATCATTGAAAAAATCATGTTTTACGTTAAAATTAGAGGAAAACTTGGGTCATAATGGTCAAAATAGAGAGGTCAAACATGAAATTTTTAACTAAAACTGCAAATTTTGGTGTTTATTTCGTAACATTCCACATTTCAAGGGAAGCCTTAAACAGGAAATTTCACGAGGAAACCAATGGAACCACCTTCAGAACCTCAAAGTTTTGTATAAACGGAGTTATAAGCGTTTAAAGTTTCCAAATTTCATCCGACCTTTCCTACTGACTGGATCCACTGTGCGGCGGCTTCTCTCGCGCTTCGCCCGCCTCATCAAGTTACGTGCCCAACTTCTGCACTTGAGTCCATTGCCGCCCGCCTGCCGCGAATCAATTACGTCAGACCCTCCACTCCGCATCGTTTGAGTTACGTCCGAGTGGTCTTCAGCCGTAAATCGCCGTGAGGAATTAAAGTGAGGACTACGTACCGAAAAAACATATTTCCGGTCGTTTCGTTCATTTATGTATTCACCCATTTACATACTACAAAATTACGCCCCCTGCAGGACCCATTCACTTCCTCCATCAATTGGCCATTAATGTGTGCAACTTGTACCCACTTACATGGCATCGGGTAAATCGTCGTTTTCATCACGTAACATTTTCATACTTCTAAATTCACCCTTGCAAATTGCTTTTTTTATCGGAAGAATCTTGCACATTTCTGACTGAAAATTTCACGGATTTTTCTTCCGACCTCATGCGGAACTCATAAAAAAATGGACACAAATTATGTATTGTTTATTTATGTATTCAATCATTTACATGCTACAAAATGATGTCCCCTGCAAGACCCATTCACTTCCTCCATCAATTGGCCAATAATGTGCGCAACTTGTAACCTCTTGACGTCACGTGGCATCGGGTAAATCGTCGTTTTCTTCACGTTAGAACGTAACTACATTTCAATATTTCCAAATTCCCCCTTGCAAATTGCATTTTCATCGGAGGAATCTTGCGCATTTCTGACTGAGAATTTCACGGATTTTTCTTCCGACCTCATGCGAAACTCAAAGAAAATTTGGACACAAATTTCACGGGTGCATTCTTGCAAAATGTATGTCGTTTCGTTCATTTATGTATTTACCCATTTACATAATACAAAATTACGCCCCCTGCAGGACCCATTCACTTCCTCCATCAATTGGCCATTAATGTGCGCAACTTGTACCCACTTGACGTTACATGGCATCGGGTAAATCGTCGTTTTCTTCACGTTATAACGTAACTACATTTCAATATTTCCAAATTCCCCCTTGCAAATTGCATTTTCATCGGAGGAATCTTGCGCATTTCTGACTGAGAATTTCACGGATTTTTCTTCCGACCTCATGCGAAACTCAAAGAAAATTTGGACACAAATTTCACGGGTGCATTCTTGCAAAATGTATGTCGTTTCGTTCATTTATGTATTTACCCATTTACATAATACAAAATTACGCCCCCTGCAGGACCCATTCACTTCCTCCACCAATTGGCCAATAATGCGTGCAACTTTTGCCCTCTTGACGTCACATGGCATCGGGTAAATCGTCGTTTTCTTCACGTAAGAACGTAAGTACATTTCAACATTTCCAAATGGACCACTAGACAAGGTACGAATTTAAGCAAGTCTGATACATGTCTCTTAACCAGAATTTCACGTAAAACACGATTCACAGAACGAAAATTGCTGAAACCAACTCCTAACGAAGATATTAACGTTTTTATTTCACATTGGTTACGAGGAATTTGAACTGCCCGCTTGCAAGAAACTCGAAGCTTTACGTGAGTCAAATAACGCACTACAACGGTTTCAGCAATCTTCTCAATCCAGCAATGTTCATTTCCCACCATGTGTTGTTCAAACTATATGCAATTCGCTATAGCTGAGCCGAAGCGTCAAGATCGAGGTTGCCAGATTTTTAAATCGCAGAGACTGTCATGATAAACGGTTGGCGCGCGATGTGAATCACGTAGAGCATTGAGTTTTCATGAGCGGGTGGTTTGAATTCACGCATTAGGAATCATTTAATATCTTCGTAAGGAATTAATTTCGGTAATTTTTGGCGTGCGCATTGTGTTCTGCAGGAAATGTTTGTTACGAAACATGTATCAGAATGCTGGAAACCGTACTTTGTCTAGTGGTCCATTCCGGATTCCCCCTTGCAAATTGCATTTTTATCGGAAGAATCTTGCGCATTTCTGACTGAAAATTTCACGGGTTTTTCTTCCAACCTCATGCAAAACTCACAGAAAATTTGGACACAAATTTCCCGGGTACATTCTTGCAAAAAAATTGACAACCTTGGAACGGAGTTACGTTATTTCGTTCGGGGAGCGACGCAATGTCGGGCACATTTTAATTAAGCAGGGATAAGAGGCCCTCAAACTGGCCTCTTAGCGACAGATAGAAGCTTTTACTATCGGGGATTCAACGCTTCCTTGTGGACAATTATAAGGAGGCAACAGTCATCTTACCTACTGCGTGAATGGTGAGCTTTGGGTGACGTATAATGAGCCGAACGAGTTCTCCAAATTTCGGTTTGTTTGCTCAAAATTTTCAAAACGTTGTTAACCATCCACCTAGTAGGTAAGTCAACAGTTGGGTGTTGAAATCCCGAAAGTATATGTTTCCACCATTGCCAAGATATCAGTGGAGGGTATCTTGTCTCTGGTCATAGGGCAAAGTATGTGCTCCCGCCTTTGCGAGTTGATTTTTGTAATTTATAGATAAAATGATAGAAAAAGAAAACTACGGGTAAATAGAGTGATCCTATTGATTGAAACGGGTGGCTCTTGTAGACTAAGAGGGTAAATGATGGACTAACTATATAGGGTCTCTCTCTCCCGTGGGTTGCCCTTAGTTACTCTATCACTTATCGCCTTTGTCCATTGGAATCACCCGCTTCCACCAACAGGATCGCTCCATTTTCTCCTTATCTTCTTTGTCCGTTGCTTTAATTGTCTATCAAATTCAAGAATCAGCCTGCACAGCTCTAAAATGACGGATTAGCTCGAAATGCGACCATTTTTGTTTATTCGCCTCGGAATAATACCATTTACGTCTGTTTTGTCCGCAATACCAAGTCAGTTTAGCGCACCCACGGCTTTCTCAGTGGTCACATTTTGATATGGATGTGACAATTGTTGATATTTCAGCTAAATCAGCGTTTTCATCAGAATTAAATTACACAAACTTTGAATAAAACTTGATTTCGAAAATTTGAGCCTAACGGCATTCTGTTAAATTGGCAGCCCATATACAGCGCTCGCATCCCTACTTCGATTATACTGCGACACAAGTTCTTTCCCAACAAGGTTGCCAGATTGAGTGAAAAATCTGGAAATTTAAAATGGTGTTAAATGGAGAAATGTGCTGAATTTCAGGACAACCTGGCAACAAAGTTTCCCGAAGTAGTTGCACTGGAAGCGAACTAAACTGCAGTGCTAAGGAAAAACACCGTATGAACAATCGAATGCGGCCAAATTTTCCCTATTAAAATAATACTAATTTCTAAGAGAGGTTACGAATGAGTTTCTTTGAAAAGTTAACTCAATTTGAACTGATTTATAAATACAATTTGAGGGCAAATTGGAGGCTAACTACCGGGTGGATTCCGGGAAAATTTGCGTTTCGTTAAAAATGATTTGGCAGAGAGAAAAGGCTCATGCGACGTTCTTATTCAAAGGTAGTACGTAACACGAGAGGGAACCGAGCCGGCAAAAAGTTTCCTTTCTGGGCGACCGAACCCGGAATCACTGTGATCGTCGATGTTTGGTCAGCTGTTGAGCCGGAAATGAGGGCAGCGTAGCCGGGTTGCGCGTAGGAAACACCGGCCGGCTTAATCGAGATAAATTTTGAGGTCGTGAGGAAGTGAACCTAGCGGCTTGTAAGCGGAAACTACAGTTGTAACATAACGCAATATTTTTAAAACTTTATCGGCAATATGAACACATGACTTGATGCAAATTGAAATTTTTTCAGATCTGTTGAAAACAAGTAGCTAATGGACCAGAATGTGCGACACAAATATTTCAACTGCCGAACAGCCGAAATTGCATACACATTAAATTGAAGGAGAACCCAATAGCTTACTCTCATTTTCGCTCGGTTAGATTCTTGGACCTTCAACATTTTTTAAGCACTAGACTCTGGGGAGGAATAAATTCTCTCGGTTAAAACTTGATGCTACTTGAATAAGGCTGTTGCAAACTTCGGCTGGATTAAAAACAGGAGTTATCTCTTACAGAAAATGGCTCAAAAATCTAGATGAAGGCATCGGGAAAGTCTGATCTACACTCTTAAATTCACAATCTGCGTAAGAAAAATGCGTTTACTTGTGCTTCCTGCTTAAAAAGATACCATGGGACAGCTGGCTGCAGGTCAAAAACTGCGCCAGAACATGCCATAAGCGCCATGCTACCTGTCCCATGGTATCTTTTTAAGCAGGACGCACAAGTAAACGCATGTTTCTTACGCAGATTCTGAACTTAAGAGTGTAGATCAGACTTTTCCGATGTTTTCATCTAGATTTGTGAGCCAGGCCAGCAGGTCGGCTGAACCTCGACTAATCGTAAACTACGGATGAAACCTGGCAAGCGCGCGGGATGTGCACGCTTCGGTTGAAAAGTTCCAGTATCCTGGTCATTGCTACGGGGAATTAAAAGTTTAAGGCGGCGTAATCGCGCACGGTCCCTGGAGCTCGGTGGTATTTGAATAGTTCAAAATGCCTCTCTCCTCTCCACGCTCCAGCCTTCGACTCCCACATCTCCCGGCTCGAAATAATCCATCGCCGTGGGTTTCAAACATAGTCAGTATTATTACTTACACTTCCTGTCGTACGAAACCCACGATCGCGATTTCCAATTTAAAAGCTCCATAAAATGACGTCAAGTATTTTTCAGATTTATTGACTTTCCCTCTTTCACGGATAAAAAAACTTCGTGCGTGAAACCTGAAGTTGAACTCTCTCTATAAAGAGACTTTAAGTTTGGACATGTCGGTGATTTTGGAGGCTGGGTCATGGAGATATTCGGGCCAAGAAAGGAAGCCAATCAAAGAGCAGCACAAATTATCCAGAATTATGATATGATTGATGATGAAACTATCACATGGGTGGAGGAGAAAATACATTGATAGGGCTGCCATTTCGTTTGGGGATTCCAAAACTGAAAACACGGGTATCCTAACCCTGCGAATGTATTTAATCCCTATCTATGCATGGAAAGTTTGACTAGACATAGTGGTGGACTCTAGGGATAGCGTGGGATATTTCCTCCATTACGGCCTCGAATTTGAGAGCTTTTTTTGAGCTTTGGAGTTTGTTTCAGAAAAAACCAGTTGTGCCATCGTGTTTCTTGCGAAATTTCACGCTGGATAAAGTTCCTAATTCGCAAAACCCTACAAAGAGGGGTATAATGAGTATTTAGACAAATACTCATTATTTTTACCTTAAATCACTTTAAAAATCTGGGAGATCTTCCACTGTATTACTCGTTTCTGACTAAGTGGTAGGGCAAAAATCATGACGTTGAAAAAAATCCTCATAATTTCCGGCTCATACAAAGGAGGAATTGTTCACTAAATTGGACTGCACTTAGCGATTAGGAACTACAGTTTCTGGCGCATTCGCAAAGCCACTTATCTGCATAGGGAAACCAATCGTACATCGTCATTTGTAAACTGAGCCAGGAATTGTATTTCCCAGTTGCAAAATGTAGTCCAATCATGCTTAGACAAAATTCGTAGACCCTCGAGAGCGCTTGCCAGTCAGGCTTTGAAAATTTGACGCGAGGCAAAGATAAATAAGTGTTTTCGGATGAGGAAGGTCGAAGAGGGCACGCTTGACCTCTTCAAAAGGGGCGGGGAGGGGGGAGGGGGGAGACTTGCGAGGAGAATAACTGTCGGGCTCCTCCGGGCTTCCTTAATATAAACTGCACACTCGGAGTGGATTTTCACGTGACGCGCTCGCCAAAATTGGGTGTTCACGAAGGAAAACTCCTCTGAAAAAATAATGGAGCGCCGGAAAAAATTGTCGGGCAAGAAAAAACGGACGGAAGATAAATAAGTGAAACGGTGCGAGCGTTCCGGCCAAAGTCCCCCATTGCCACGTGTGGCGTCACGACTCTCTAACTGAAGGAACCTCCCGGGTAGGAGTCTGCGAGCGGATCCACGCGGAGAAAAAACACCTCGTGCGTGGAACCCGAAGTTTAGGTCATATGGATCTCTGAAGTTTTCGGATTGAGCATGAACACTTTAGGCCTAGCTGTCGAGGTTCGGATCACACATCTGCAACTCCAGTTCTCACATCCGAAGTACATCAGATGAAGGAACTGAAGTACTTCAGATGTAAGAACAGAAGTTTCAGATGTGTGATCAAAACCTCAGCAGCTGGACCTAAAAAGTTCAGATGCTCAATTCGAAAACTTCAGAGATCCATATGACCTAAACTTCGAGTCCCACGCACGAAGTTTTTTTCTCCGTGCAGGGATACCTCCCAGTGGCACGGCGCGCTTTGCGATTTATCGATTGAAATGTCATTTGAACCTATGGAAAAGGATCGATACATAGCGTGTTCGCAACGTACACCTCAATGGTCGATTAACACAGCTTCAAATGGGTTATGGAGCGAAGCATTACGTAACGAGTTTTAGTGATTTTTTTTTTTTTTCGAGTTTCTGTAGAATTTTTCGTCGGTCGTCATTAGAAGTTTTGAAAAATCTCGAAAATATTCTCGGCAGTACTTTCACTCTTCTTCCCTAAAGAGAAACGCCAATCCGTTCAGTAAATGTAAGGTGATACTTACATTATTTTTTATCGAAATGGGTGGGAGCACAGCGTTCCGGAACGTCACAAGAGGGTGTATGTGTGTCAAAAAACCGAAAAATTAGCGTTACGTATTTTAGGGACGACCCTTCAGACTGCGACAGAAGATCCGCCATCTAGTTCCTTGCGTATACTTTCCATACGAAAATGATGATCTTCTGTCGCAGTGTAAGCTTGCGTAAACTTACACTGGGAAAAAAAAATCACATTGGATCTAGAGTCCCGACTTTTGAAAAGCTTGAAAAGATTAAATCAAAAGGAAATCCGCTCAAATTAAGAGGCTTGGTTCTTGATTTAAGCTTAAATCTGATTGAATCAAGAGTATTTTTTCTTGTCAATGTTTTTAAGAGTCTGGACTCTAGATCCAATGTGTTTTTTTTTCCCAGTGTACTAGGCGTGGAGCCTACTTCAAAATCACCCCGAAACGACTTAAACCTCGCTGAATTTCGACAGTATTTTTAAGAACTTATGAGCAACGCTTTTCAACAGTCATCGCCACCAGGAAAAACCCTTAATAAATTGGAAAAAAAGCGTGCTATGGCAACAAAAGCGCGAGCTGAAAGCTCCTACTAAGCTCTTCCCTCCCCCTCCTCCGGCCCGCTCGGACCATTTGTACAGGTAGAGCAATTTCTTCCTACTGACACAACAAATACACGACGAGGAGAGGGGTTGGGGCGGGGGGAACTGTTTTTGACACTCGAGGCTTACAGGGACAAGAAACTGCTACCGTGTAACACAATTTCCCCGCTCCTTTGACGTAACGACGTAACTCGATTCCCGCGAGAGCCCTGGTGAGCATGGGGTTATATGGACGATAGGGCTCACCTCCGAAAGCAGTTACGCCTTTATGTCAGAGGAGCGACGAATTTCGCCACCCTTCCGCCGGCGATGACGGAAAGAAAACTCGCGTTTGTTTGTTTTATTTACGCTCTCCGGATTATTCCGCTGCGTTGAGGAGAAACGTCGTATGGAGGTCTAGGCGTTGCCAAAAGTCTACTAATAATATACGAATTTCTGGAAAACCTACACATTTTTTCGCTGTATTTTTTTAGAGAATTTCACGCACGAACGGGCTAAATCTTATGATGAGGAAAGACAACTTACTTATGGCTAATTTCAACGAACAACGTGTGTGACATTAGTTTTTCTTTGCAGATATGTGCTTTTATGGATGAGCCAGAAATGATAGTTCCTTACTTCAAATTGTGGTCCTATTGAATCAGTGTCTGGTTAAAGGGTGTAAGTCCGACAGTTTTTAATCATTCTTTTTTTGCATTTTTAGTCTATTACAATGCACTCATATTTATTCAGATGTTTTATTTATTTATCTATCTATTTCATTAATTTTTCATCAGCAATACTTGTTTTTATTTTAAGGTCAAATCTCCGTGCCTTACTTGAAACACGATAGAGACTGATCAAATTTTCAAAACTCACTTGAAACTTACTTATATTTACTTGGAGGTGTCTTAATTTTTCTTCCTTTCCTTGAAAAAAAGACCTCCATACATAATATCAGACGATCCCAAAAAGGGTAATAAAAATTACCCACTAACAAAAAAAAAAAACAAGAAGAAAAAATCCAACATGAGTATGTTGGAAAAGCGTGCCGAATAACTGAAATGTTGGACAAATACCTCTTATTTTCACGTCTTTGCTTTTTGCATCAATTGGTACTTTTTGCTAAATTTGGGAGAAAATATTGATTCATGAACGTTGAATGTAAATTAATTTTAAAGATTCCGTCCAATTATCTTGATTTTAAGCTGATATGCGGCATTTGCGCACGACCGTGATTTGGGCGAACTGCCGTGCATCGAAATCGCGTTCAGTTAATCTCTTTGGATTTCGAACTGTAACTTCTCTCCTATTCGGCCGATTTGTACAAATGAGGTCTCTTTTTATTTGTACTTCAACGGAAAGTAAAGAAAAACTCGCTAAATAGACGGAAAACAATTTTTGAGAAAATTTGGTGGATCCTGGCATCACGGTGAATGGTTAATCGGTTAATCGCCTCGCCGTCTTTTATTGCCTTGCTCGAAACCGGACACCCAAAGCTATATCGCGAGATAACTGTAGTGGTTTAAGTGGATTTCGGCAGGGGCCATGGTTAGTACATAGTATAATGAGTCACGAAGCTCATCACAGATTGCACTTACAGTGCAAGACGCTCATTGGCTATAGAGTTTTGGCGGGAAAGAAGGTTCTAGAGTTGAGTCCTCCGAGCGTAAGAAAGCTCCTATGAGGTTTCTGTCAAATTGAATAATACGGTTTTGACAGAAAAATGTTCTCAAGGGTTTCAAATTAGCAGTTCATCAGATTTTTTGGTAAAAGACCATCAGGGCTTGACAGTGTAATGGTTCAAAGACAAAGAAACGGGTGCGAGGAAAAAAGTATTTGGACGACCCGTTGAATAGCATTGGTTGATCTGTGTGCTGTACTATGGTATGTACATCCGAGTGATTTCAAAAAGCGAGCCCTACTGGCACGCTTAAAAAAAAATCAGAACTTTCAAATAGATGCTGACCCGTTTTCATAAAACTCTAGAAAATTGTTTGTATACACTACTTGAAAAAATCAGTGCTTCACCTCTCTTGTAAAATTTGCAGTTCTGTAGACTTACGCAAGTCTACGAGAATCAGATTATTATCATTGAGCATTTATTAGGATTCCAAAGAGAATTATTCACGACTCACTGGAAAAAAAACACATTGGATCTAGAGTCCAGACTCTTGAAAACATTGACAAGAAAATGGACTCTTGATTCAAGCAGATTTAAGCTTAAATCAAACGGAAATCCGCTCAAATTCTGAGGCTTGGTTCTTGATTTACGCTTAAATCTGTTTGAATCAAGAGTATTTTTTCTTGTCGATGTTTTTAAGAGTCTGGACTCTAGATCCGATGTGTTTTTTTCCAGTGCTCGTAAGGAAAATAATATTTTACAAGGAGAAATCTGACAACATCCGATTCTCCGAGGGACAGTTTTCCATAGCGGGGCGGGATTCTTCTCCTGCCAACGGGCCGGGCTGAAATTAGTTTGGCTCGACATTTTGTGGGGCGTCCTCTGCTGAGGGGTTCCGTAAGTGGCAGATGATGAGGCGGGTTTAAGGAGAGGCTGTTAAAGGCTAGCTTTAAGATGAACTGCTCGACTGAGGGAATTTTTTAGGCTGTCGAGTGTTGTTCCCGTTGAGGGGGCCGAGAACTCCAAAATAAACACCTTTTTGTTGAGGTCTACATGGTGTGCATTACCGTGATAGCGAAGAGGGCAGAAGGTGTCAACATTTCGAAATGGAGTTTCCTTCGAAATTCGTTTAATCTCTTTTAGATGATATCGCTGCAATAACTAAAACAGCAAAACTCATCTTGATTTCATGAAAACAAGACATATGAGAAAGCCGTAACTGCACAAAAAATGACTTAGTTTTAGAGGAGCCAGCAATAAGTGGCATTATTCCTGCAGAGAGTCAATACAATCAGTGCTTTTGAGTAAAGTACCGCCCTCTTCTGCCAATTTCTAACCCGAAACTGTGTTTGTTGTATGTCCAAAAGGCAACCACGAAAGCATGCAGAAGATAGCACTTACGGCTGTCTTGCCTAATATTAGCCTGACATGAAAATGAATAATACCCCTTTTATGTAATTGAAATAAAATTGGTCGATTTTTAATCATTCAAACGATTTCTAAGAGTCTTTCAGATGATTGACGGCAATTTGACAAAAAACGGAGGATTCTTTCAAAACAAATTTCCCGTCGGACGTTTCTGAGCCCGTTTTTTCAAAACTTCACTTTTGCACTTACTGCTCTCTTCACTATCACGGCATAAGAAGACGTAGCGGGACCAGATCTAGGTGTGAACTCCTGGATGCAACTATTCGTGATCTGTGACTGTGCGGGCTGCATGGAAAAATATGAAGACGCTCTAAGTTTGGTCTGGACGTTAGGGACAATTCGACATAGAGCGGAGGATTCTATAAAGAAAATTTTCCGGTCAGAAGCTTCTGAGCCCGTTTTCTCAAAACTTCACTTTTACACTTACTGCACGTAAGAACGTAAAGGGAAAAGTTGAAAATTGTTGAAGATTTTTTGGAAATTGGAGGAGGGGGGAGGTCAGACCAACGTTATGTAGAACAGCTGCCGGATTGTTGACATTTTTTGTTCGTCGGGACGACATAGATGCACGGAAAAAACGAGTTTAGGATGGGGCCCTAACTAGAGGTAGGGCAGTGAGAGGTAGCTCACGTCCCTACAGATTATAGGCACGAGATCTCCATGAGCTAGTTGCGAACGCTGCCACCGACTGGGTTTTGAGGTTTTAGTTACTGCGCATGCGCGCGCATGCGCAGGAGTAGCGAACACCGTCATTTCTCGCTGAACGCCAGTTGAGGACTGATGCCCGTATGATCAGGTGTCATTGATATGCCGAGAGGGGGAATTGCACTCAACAGGCGTAAATTCGCTACCTCATTCATCGGGGCCTCGTGGCCTGGTGGTACCGCGCTGGTCTACCATCTCTGCGATGCGGGTTCGAATCCATGCGAGGGCACGGATTTTTTACGCTTCGCGTCGATATGCAGGTAGGGCTGGACCCTACCTTCAGCTTGGGCCTGACCCTCCGAGGTTTAGGTGAAGCAATTTCACCTACCCGGGTTTGGGGCCGGGCCCTGCGCCGCAGTACCCGATCCTAAACCCGTTTTTTCCGTGTGACATAGGTTAAAAGGCGGAGCGTGATTGGTCGGCTATGCCATTGCTACTTCGTCGTGCCTATATCGGGTTGAACTCACGACAAACTAACGGCACAACTTAAGTTTCCAACAGTATTTCGTCCATTCCACCTGACAAAGACACGACAAAGCAGTGATACGACATAACTGACCAATCACGCTCCGCATTTTGATCTATGTCATCTAAGTTGTCCTGACTGACCAAAAATTTCAACAATCAGGCTGCAGGGGTGTAGGGCTGCGTTACGGGTGCGTTACAAGGAGGGAGGGGGTAAAAAAATCGGAAAAAGTGCATTACGTAATACTTGAAAAACCCCTAACTTCGCATCCCCCGATGCTCATTTTGCGTACTTTTCGAAATTTCAAACGGCAGCACTGGCAGACAGGGCTCAGAGCCCCCCGAGATAAATAATACAGTCGCTAACCGGCGCAACAGAACGCTCCCACACGGCCGCAACGGAACACACGGAGACGCTCACACACGCATGGCTCTTAATGTTTATTGCATTTATATCAACAGCGGTTCCGCGCGGGGCCGGCCAGATCCCTTCGCGCATCCATTGTAAGTCTTTTTAAACGCTATTAAATCCCTCTCCGGCCCGGCCCAGTATTCGGTATCTCACCCCGGCCCGGCGTAATTCACCGGGCCCCGTTCTTAGTCCCTTC
>NW_017547282.1:548276-573779 GCF_001854935.1 Bemisia tabaci | reverse complement strand
ATCTAGAGTCCCTTTATACTGAGAGTCAAGACAACACCCCTCATGGAGTCACAAACGGGAATAAAGATTACACAAATTGAACGTTTTTCGTAATCCTTGATCGGCCCATTCTCAAATTCCTTTCTCCGTCCCTTCTCTCATTCCGTTTGTTCCTTGCCGAACCCGAAATTCCTCGGTCCATTCCAGATTATAATCTTTGCAATCGGTGAAAATGTAATCTTTATTCCGGTTTGTGACACTGTGAAGGCCTAAAATTATCGGTTAACCAATCAGAGATGGATTCGCATTGTCTTGACTCTCAGTTTAAAGGGACTCCAATTGGATCTAGAGTCCAGACTCTTGAAAACATTGACAAGAAAAAAGTGCTGTGCATTTGTGAGACACCTCTGTTGCGAAATAGATGCTTGAAGCGCCTCGCCGCGGCGGGCAAAGCCAGCCATCGCAACACGCGTATTGGCGCCTACAAAACTAACGGGGATACTTCACGCATTGCGCAATGCGTGAAGTATCCCTGTTAGGTTTGTAGGCGCCAATACGCGTATCGTGCTGGCAGTATACCGCGTGTCGCTCCTCTCTGTTTGGCTCTAGTATTTAATCTCGCGGAGTCAGCGTTTTTCAACTCGTGATTTTGAAATGTTCGCCCACTCGGCATGGATTATTCTCATTTAAATTGATGAAAGAAAACAGGTATTAAAGGAAAATACAATGCGTGTTTCGTAAATATCAAGGTGGTTCCGTGTCAAGTTTAATGAATATCAAAGCACTTCAATTTTATCTTCTATATTTTGTGCTTTCAGTACTGCAACGCGGTGTACGTGCACCTAGACGTGTCTATATTGGACATATTTGACTCGGAGAATCGATATACAAATGAGTTAAAACCAAAAAAACCAAAGAAAGCTCGGTACTTTCAAAGGATGCCTGTCTTTCTTGATACGCACAGAAAAAAAAACACATTGGATCTAGAGTCCAGACTCTTGAAAACATTGACAAGGAAAAATACTCTTGATTCAATCAGATTTAAGCTTAAATCGAAAGGAAATCCGCTCAAATTAAGAGGCATGGTTCTTGATTTAAGCTTAAATCTGATTGAATCTAGCGTATTTTTTCTTTTCGATGTTTTTAAGAGTCTGGACTCTAGATCCAATGTGGTTTTTTTCCAGTGTAAGTGAACAAGGAAAAAAGTCGTATTTTGAGCCCAGAAATCGATCCAGGGAGTCCAAAATACGACTTTCTTCCTTGTTCACTAACACTGGAAAAAAAACAAGAAGAAAAAATC
This sequence comes from Bemisia tabaci, assembly GCF_001854935.1. NCBI lineage: Eukaryota > Metazoa > Arthropoda > Insecta > Hemiptera > Aleyrodidae > Bemisia > Bemisia tabaci. Next base: position 572,500 of record NW_017547282.1, on the reverse strand, counting down.
CAACATGAGTATGTTGGAAAAGCGTGCCGAATAACTGAAATGTTGGACAAATACCTCTTATTTTCACGTCTTTGCTTTTTGCATCAATTGGTACTTTTTGCTAAATTTGGGAGAAAATATTGATTCATGAACGTTGAATGTAAATTAATTTTAAAGATTCCGTCCAATTATCTTGATTTTAAGCTGATATGCGGCATTTGCGCACGACCGTGATTTGGGCGAACTGCCGTGCATCGAAATCGCGTTCAGTTAATCTCTTTGGATTTCGAACTGTAACTTCTCTCCTATTCGGCCGATTTGTACAAATGAGGTCTCTTTTTATTTGTACTTCAACGGAAAGTAAAGAAAAACTCGCTAAATAGACGGAAAACAATTTTTGAGAAAATTTGGTGGATCCTGGCATCACGGTGAATGGTTAATCGGTTAATCGCCTCGCCGTCTTTTATTGCCTTGCTCGAAACCGGACACCCAAAGCTATATCGCGAGATAACTGTAGTGGTTTAAGTGGATTTCGGCAGGGGCCATGGTTAGTACATAGTATAATGAGTCACGAGGCTCATCACAGATTGCACTTACAGTGCAAGACGCTCATTGGCTATAGAGTTTTGGCGGGAAAGAAGGTTCTAGAGTTGAGTCCTCCGAGCGTAAGAAAGCTCCTATGAGGTTTCTGTCAAATTGAATAATACGGTTTTGACAGAAAAATGTTCTCAAGGGTTTCAAATTAGCAGTTCATCAGATTTTTTGGTAAAAGACCATCAGGGCTTGACAGTGTAATGGTTCAAAGACAAAGAAACGGGTGCGAGGAAAAAAGTATTTGGACGACCCGTTGAATAGCATTGGTTGATCTGTGTGCTGTACTATGGTACATCCGAGTGATTTCAAAAAGCGAGCCCTACTGGCACGCTTAAAAACGCATTGGATCTAGAGTCCAGACTCTTAAAAACATCGATAAGAAAAAATACTCTTGATTCAATCGGATTTAAGCTTAAATCAAGAACCAAGCCTCTTAATTTGAGTGGATTTCCTTTTGATTTAAGCTTAAATCTGATTGAATCAAGAGTATTTTTTCTTGTCGATGTTTTTAAGAGTCTGGACTCTAGCTCCAATGCGTTTTTTTTCCAGTGGGTATTTAGATATATTAGCCCTCCTACGGTCATATACATTGGACAATATGCATACTTCCGAGATAGCGAACAGAGCAATGAATGTCAAATTTTCGGAATCGAGTTTCCTTCAAATGTCATATTATATTCATATATTTTCATATATTTATATATTTTTCATATATTTGTTCTCTTTTATTAGATCATATTACTGAAAAAGCTAAAACTGCAAAATTTAGTGATATTATATGAAAACGAGACATAAGAGAAAGCCGTAAGTGTCAGTTGACATTAATTACGAGTGTAGATAGGATGAAGAGGAGCGCCTTCGACAAACTGTGTAATCTCAATGCGAAATTGTGATACCACTATTCGATCATCACGGCAGTCATTTTGCATAGCCGGCTAATTGAAGGCGAATCTTAGGTATCCAATGAACTGATATGCAAATTACATTTAAGGAATATTTTACATTCTACCAACCAAAATTTCAATTTTACATTCTACATTTTTCGAGCACCGAAATCAAGGTGGGCATCATTTTAAACGCAGAGACTGTTACGGAAATCTTTTGGTGCGCGATTTGACTCACGTAGACTTTTGGTTTTTTCATGAGCAGAAGGTTGAATTTAAGCATCGAATAGCTTGGTCAGGAGTTAGTTTCAGTAATCTCGGTTGTGCGAATTGTGTTTTGCGTAAAATTTCGGTCTAGAAACATGTATCAGATCGCTTAAATTCGTAACTTGTCTACTCGTCCATCGGAAACCAAAGATTTGCCTTCAATTAGCCAGCTATGTAAAATGACTGTCGTGATGCAGGAATACTTGTATCACAATTTTGCATTGAAATTACGCAGTGTGTTGAAGGCGCTCGTGGCGCTTGGCTACTGGTCCATTCTCCTAAAAACTTCGTGATTTTCTGGGATTTTCCCCTTCTGGGGTCGTATACATTGGACAATATTCATACTACCATGATAGCGAACAGAGCAACGAATGTCAAATTTTCGGAATCGAGTTTCCTTCAAATTTCGTCTCATCTCTTTTAGATCATATTACTGAAATAGCTAAAACTGCAAAATTCATCGTTATTATATGAAAACAAGATATAAGAGAAAGCCGTAAGTGCACGACAAAGACGCTGCAATTTCAGACAAAAGAGCAGTAAGTGACACTATTCCTCCAGAGAGCCCATGAAAACAGTGCTTTCAAGTAAAGTGACGCCCTCTTTTGCTGATTTCTAACCTGAGACTGTGTTTGTCGTGTGTCCAAACCGCAACCACGAAAGCATGCAGGAGATAGCACTTACGGCTGTCTTGCCTAACACAAGCCTAACATGAAAATGAATAATACCCTTTTTCAGTAATTGAAATAAAATCGGTCGATTTTTGATCATCCAATTGATTTCTAAGAGTCTGTCGGCCGGATGATTAAGGGCAATTTAACAAAAAGCGGAAGCATCCTACAATAACATTTTCCGGTCAGAAGCTTCTGAGCCCGTTTTCTCAAAACTTCATTTCTTCACACACGGTGTCACAAACGGGAATAAAGATTACATTTTCACCAGTTGCAAAGATTTTTGACTGGAATAGTCCGGGAAATCGGGGGTACGGCAAGAAACAAATGGAATGAGAGACGGGAGGGAGACAGGGATTTGGGAATGGAATGATCAAAGATTATAAGAAACGTCCAATTTGTGTAATCTTCATTCCCGTTTGTGACATCCATTAGCCGCGTTGCCTCAACTCTCAGTACTAAGGGACTCTACTTGGCTGTACCTCTTTCGTGAAACAGACTCGTGCCAATGATTTATTTCATATGTATCAGGAAATCTGTGGAGGAATCCACGTAAACTAAAGCGTGTTACGAGCAATTTCCTTCATTTTATTCTAGTTTTATTAATTTTTTCTTCCTTTTTTTTGTTCCAGGTAAAAACGATATCTAATTTCTGTCTACCAAGAAATTGGTCTTCGAAAGGCGTATCACGTGGAACGTTTCAACGAACGGTACAATAAATAAACATCATTGAACTTTTTTTTCTCAGTTCAAATTTCCCATGGGGAGATAATCTCAGGCTTTCAGTCCCTAATCAGGCGAGCGTAGAGGAAGCGCCAAGTTACACCACAGGAAGCTAATTAATTCGTCACCTTCCGGCCAAATTATCATAGCGCCATGCGACGCTTCAAAAAATTGGCCACCATTTTATTTTTTTTATACAAAAATTGTTCAACGAAGCTGACCGAAAATTTCACTAAATTTTCTTTGTGCTTCCGATAACATTCAGTGGAATTTTCAAACAGATGCAACCAACAATTCCTGTGTGAAAAAGTGAAATGGCGGCGGAAATTTTCAAACGTCGCATGGCGCTTGTGATAATTAGGCCTGATGGTGACGAAACAATGATTAACATTTAAAGTTACGTTCACACGACACTTGGACAACAACAAATAATTAAAAAAATATGGGAAATGCAAAAAAAATCAACAGGAAGGCCAAAACTCTTTTTTGGGAGGAGACGAAGAGGATGCTCAATAGAATGGTGGCAACAGGAAAGTTTTGCAACCAATGAGGAAATGCCAACTCCCTGGAAGATTGCAGGAGGATATGAGCGTGTTGTCCAGTAACTCTGATATTAAAAATAGCTATTTATTCTTTCGACTAATGTATAATTCTTCACTCGAAACAGCAGGGATTCATATTTTTAAGGTACATAATGAAGCACGCGGAAAAAAAGTTGGTAAATTATGATCTTGATTATTAAACATCTGTGCGACAACTCTGGAACGCAGATGTGAACACTTCGGCTCTTGAGGTAACATCCTTACTACTACGTTAAATTATCAACCGAGGCGTTCATATCAGCATTCCAGAGTTTCCACATTTAATTATAAATTTATAACATCCTGGACACTAAATTAGCAATGTTTTTACGTGTACCATGAATCCTTGGTAGCTATCTATCATCGTATTCCACCTTTTCTATTTCGGCCACTTTGGCAAACAGTGCAATGAATATTCAATGGTTCGTGTACCAACGTGTGACACTGTAACAGTTTAGGTGATTTTTCAAGCGTCTTAATAACCTGAAAACAACGGAATTTTCAATGTCTTCAATCACCATCTCCGCAATAAAAACGAGGAAACTTAAAAATAAACCTAAAACGAGAATGAAAAACGGTAGTTGCAAATCGTTCAAACTGTAGGGTCGCGGTCCTTCATCCTCCGAAAGGGGATGCTCAAATTCCAGTTCCCTGAACAAACTAAGGACTTTTAAGAGACGTATTATGAGGCCGGTTTCCAAAAACTGACTGGTTTTGCGGTTGAAAGCGTTGAAAATAAACGAATTTTTCAGGAACGTGAAAACATACGGAAACGAGTTCAAACGTTCCTTGACCAGATGGTATTTAAATCCAGTCCATCCCAACGGGAGTACATTTAAAACTACTCGGTTGTTTGAGATAAGACAATGTGGTAACGAAATCAAAAACGCATCGTCCTCCAAAATCGCTAGCATACTTTTTGAAAATGTTGCCAATATCGGATGCACCTCATTCCTTTCAGCATAGAAATCCCAGAGGTCCGCGCCAGTTATATTATTTACAATTAAGGAAAGATAGTGCTGGAAACTGGTATAAAATTTAGCCATCACCTTCTCGGACAAGCCTAGCTGACTGAAATACAAGACTGCTGATTCTTTTTCGGTCACTTGGATGGACAGATGGGAATCCTCAAGATCCTGCAGCGTGTCTATTTCTGGATATTGCACCGTGTTTGTCAACAAAGTGGTCATGCCGCCCAGAAAAACATTGGATATTATCAATGCCGAAAAAACAAAAACGGAAAACAAGATCTTTCCGGTGAAAAGCTTGCCCAGCAGCAAATACGGTGGACTTCCGCAAATGAAATACGCGTATATCGTGTAAATTGAAGATGTGCTGTCGTACAGTGAAATTTCGGCCATTGAATACAAGCCCCGAAACATTCTGCTCTGAGCGTTAAGAAACGCGTACTGCATCGAGACGAACACGATACATGTCAGGACGATGCAAGTCCAAACTGCTAAAGTAAAAACTTCAAACGGCACCAAACATTGTGGCATGAATTTGCTGTGCGGAGTAACAATGCCCACGATTGCTGTTTCAACACCGACAGAAATGTCAAACTTCGAGTAATCGACATCCTCTGGGACTACGCCAATTTCTACATAATGCAAATCGAGGTCATATTTTTGGCCTACATCATGGCTGACAAAATCCGGACTCGTGACAGGAGTACTCGTGAAATGCAACGATTCAGCGAGTTGGCCCAAGATGTCAAACCTTAAAGAATCCATCCACATTGAGTTGTCAAAGAACAACTGTTCCATGACGATACCTTTGTAGTCTTTCTTGCTTAACTTCAAATTTTTCCCGTGCATGTTGGTTACGGAGAAGTCAAAATAAGCCTCGTCATTCCCGCCGCTGTACCAGATTATCTTTTCGGTGAAAGGGTCGTATCTGCTGCAACCTCCTCGGTGGCAGATAATCGCTTTTAAGCCGCGGAAGAATCGCCAAATAAATTTGAAGCAAAAAATCAGCGTACCGTATGAATTCTGAGAGCTTGTGTTACCTGAATCAGGGGTGTAACGACATTCCTCTGAGGGAATGATGGATGTAGAATCGCGGGCGCTGCAGTCAAACTCACTGATCATGAAAATCAAGTAATTTTGCGAGTTCCAGATTGGGTTGGTGTACAAACTGCGGGTCATGTGGAAATTCACATCTGATAAATCCAAAGAGCCGTCCAGTTCTTCTGCAGAGATGTACATCCGTTTGTCACAGGTCTTGTCCGTCAGTGGCTGCAAATATTTATCGACTGTGATGCAGTATCGTGGGAAGTTCCTAATTTTACGAAATTTGGACGCGTTAAGATTTCTGAAGGCAGAAATCGAGGTGTTTTCATGTTTTATTCCATCAAGGTTGAAGTATTTGTGGCATGTCTTTTCTGCCGAAGCCGTACTAAGAATCAAACTTGTGATCTCTTCAAAATCGTCTAGGTGGAAAATAAAATTCCTCAGGGGAATTCGATCCATAGTGTCCATCAGTTTGCAGTAATAATCCATAGAAACGGTTGGGATTGACGAGCGGTGTAAGGTTTGGATCAAATCAGATACTGACGGGTCAGAGTTGAAATCTGCAGTTAAGAAGGACTCTTGATCGGATTGTTGGATTGTGTTGTGACAAACTCTGAGAGCGAGCGAGATTAAACGTTCGCGATCTTTTTCGTTGAAGTCTGACTTCTGAGATATTTGACTGTTAGCCGTCGAGGCAACGATCAGGAGAACGACAATCCGTTTAAATTTATTACACATGTTTATATTGTTGTTAAATTCAATTCCTACTAAATTAATACAAATTAAATAAATGTTAATGTTAATGTAATCTAATTAATGTTATTTAAATTAATAGTAGACTTTTTTCCGTCGAAGCAACGATCAGGAGAACGACGATCCGTTTAAATTTATTACACACTGTCACACATATTGTCGTTAAATTAAATTTTACTTACAGAGTATTTAAGTAGGAGGCTCGATTATGTCTACCGACGCCGGTCCGATTTCGTATTACATGGATAGATACAGGTAAATATTTTGAGTAATGACCATGGGAGAGTTAAAGACAAGGGACTTAGCTGACGTTCATGAGAAAGCTGCGACCGATTTTCTTCATCAGGTTTCCGCAATAAGCGCTGCGCCGAACTTTTTACGTCTCGTTTTTCGAGCTCCCATTTCAAACTGGGTCAAGTCATTCAAATTTTATCGTGAATAAATATTGTGCTCTTCAGTTTAATAGGAAAGCACCAGCAGAAGGTGGTATCAGTGGCGACTTTAGCATGTTTGCTACGCAAAACCGTGGTAAACAGAGATTTAAAACCAATTATCTTGATATGTTGACCGGATTTATCTACACTTAAAATTGCTAACATCTCGTTAAAATCGGCCAGCAGCCTGATTGTTGAAATTTATGTCGGCACGACAAGAATCGAAAATCGATATATTACATGGCGCAGATAGGACTATGTCTTGTCTTACCGTGCCGACATAGCCAGTTAAAGTTTCAACAATCCGGCTGCAGGTGGTAAATAGGGAAAAAGGTAAACTTAAAGCTCATTGATTTCTTAAGGGACAGAGTGTATATCTTATTGGTCCTTTCTCCTTTCAATGGCGCAAAAGTAGGTCAAATAAGAGATTTTCATGGAGACCCATTAGATAAATAACTGATTAGTAGGGCAAGATCTCGTTATTCAAGATAGGATCTCAGTAAAAGCCGTAAAAGAAGAGAGCGTGTCCGCAATGAAAAGATGCGCGAGATAATGGGTGTGGAGAATGACATCTTGGACGATATCAGGTCCAAGTCTGGTATGGACATGTGCAAAGGATGGCAGACGATCGGTTGCCCCAGCAGTTTTTCGATTGGGTTCCTCCAAGAAGGCGACAGCGTGGACGTCCTGTGAAAGGTTGGCTACAAGGGGTGGAGGAGGAGATCAGAAGGTGCCAATTGCCTGATGATCTCTGGGAGGATAGGGGGCAATGGCGTTTGGGTGTCGCGGAGCGCGAGGCTGCGCTGACAAAGCGACTTCATGTATGTATCGACATGACGTAACGTTACTCTGTATATTAAATTACATTAATTTAGTTCACACAGGTAAAACGTGAATTGAATCAATGCAAAATCCGCTTGAAACAAGAGTTCAAGACTCTTAAATCCGGCGACAAGCAACTGCATTCTTGAACCAAGAGGTTTTTTTTACCAGTGCATTTTAATCGTATGTTCTTAGATAGCTTCAAGACACATTCTTACAGTAGTTGCGTTTTACATAAATAAAATTTCTTCCAAAAAAAAACATCAAAGAAAATTTGCTCGATAATGACGGATAAATGTCGGATCAACACTTAGCTAATTACGTTTGGATTGCTAAACCAAAAATAGCTCGACTCTTTGGTATTCAGTCATCATTACGCGAATCTGGGTGTTGACTTCCGAAGGTGCCTATTACACCATAAAATTCGTATCATTGCGAGGTCTCTAAAATATATCGCCGGTGTAATGTGCTGGTTACACGCTCAAATTTCCATCAATTTCCGATCAAATGGTGACTGGTGCGCACCATCTACCATTGAATTTCTGCGGCCTGCAAAAATGTGATGGTAGATGATGGAGCTGTGGGGCTCATCCTTCATCTGATTTCCACACAACCGTGCTTATTTCAATCACCACGCTGTTTTAATTAATTTTACTCATCAATCTAGATAACTCTCGACCGCCATATTGGTCATCATTTTGATCGGAATTTGATGGAAATTTGAGCGTGTAACCAGGAACTAGGCCACGAGTCGGCAATCACATAACTCGGTTCGCGACGTTGCAGACTTCCTGCCATACTTCATTTTTTTAACGAAAAACCACGCAACGGCAATTCTTTAAAACTTCCCAGATTTTCCTTCTCTTTGCGAAGAAAATTCTGCGAGAACTTCAGGGAATGATGTCCATTTCTTCTCCTTTGAAAGAATAAGATAGAGGCGGAGATTTTCAGACACCGCAAACAAGATATGTGATTGCGTGCTTTTGCCGTCGATATTGTATCTGGCTACAAAAACACACACAGAAACAGCGCGAGATCTTACCGCTCCCTCCCGTGAACTTTGGCAGTGTGCTTCACCGTGTGCCCGGGTTATCATCCAGGCTGCACAACTTCCCTACACGTTTGAGTGAATTATGTTATTAGCTTTGCAAGTTGTAACCAACAATGCTTGTTTCTCTTCGGCGGGAGCAGGGTTCGAATCCCGCTTCACAATTACCATGACTTGCGCTGAATTTTGCACGTAGGAGGAAAACATTCAAAATACTCTTGAGGAGTCCAATTTACGGCGTGTAATTTTGATCATTTTACATTCATTTTAAACAAATTTGAAACAAATGGATTGCATTTTGCAAAAAGGAACCACTAGCATTGCAACGTTGCTAAGATCGTGCAACTTCTTTTGTCTTGGAGGAAAAACCCGATTATTCATTAGTAGTTTCTACTTTACTCGCTAAAAACTGTGAATTTAAGACAAAAATTACCATTTAAATTTCATAGTTTTTCACGATTTCCGCAATTTCATTGCAAATAATGAAGTTGCACAATCTTAGCATCGTTGCAATGCTAGTGGTTCCTTTTTGCAAAATGCAATCCAAATAAAGTACAGCCCGAGGAGTAATTGGACTGCATTTTTCAATTTGGAACTATAAATTCTAGCCCGGTTTAAAACAACTTATACGCCATTAGTTTTCCTACGCACATAAGTGTTTTTTCCAGAAGAGCCAGCATTTTAGTTTCAAATTGCAAAATGCAGTCCAATTTACTTCTGCTATAAAAATAAGTACATTTTGACTGGAGCAAGATCCAGAGTCCGTCACCTTCCGGCCAAAGTATCACAAGAGCCATGCGACGTTCCAAAATTTCCGCCGCAATTCTATTTTTCTACAGAGGGATCGTTGGTGGAATCTCTATGAACATTTCACTGAATTTCATCAGCAGCACAAAAAAAATTAGGTGAAACTTTAGGACAGGTTCGTAGAACAATCTCTCCATAAAAAATAAAATGGCGGCGGAAAATTTGAAACGTCGCATGGCACTTGTAATACTTTTGCCGGAAGGTGACGAGCTGTATTCAGCTGTATCAGAAACAGGAAATATTGAGGAGGCGGGAATTGCGGGAAGAGTACCGAAAGTTAAAAACGTGCGTAAGATTGAAAAAAACTAAAAACGGCTCTGACGTCTGGCCTCTCAAAACAATCCCCTCGGGAGTTCCCTTGGGTGGGTAGATAGGCAAAACGGGCAAAATTAATCAGCATTTCAATTTTGGAACTAAGGACAAATAGTCAGGCCTATTATAGAATAAAGGGAGATTGATTGAAAACAAAAACTGGTATCTGTTGAAATACATTTTTACCCAAAGTTGAGCCGTCTCAAAGGTCATAAATGAGTTAATTGTAGGGCTGCCTACGTACTCCTGCTATATTCAGGTGGCAAAGGCCATAAAAGTTTCTATTTTTGTGCAAATTTCAGTGAATTTTCTTCATAATACATAGCAAATTCCTTGAAATTTTCAAAGGAATCTGCACTGACGTTCTCTCGTAAAAAATGTAATTTCCCTGTTAAATTTGGCGATAGCTGATGTGGCTTGGTTCCTTTCTGTTTAACGCGGTCCAAATAGTTTCTCTTCGACGGGGTCGCGGAAAAATCGACTGATCGATGCGACTCGGAACTAGTTCAAGCGGAAAGCAGCTGAAATTCGTCCATTATCTCGGCTCTCGAGGTCGCAGTCGCGGCGCACGGTGGGTCGAGTCAATAGAAGAGGTCGGACAAAATTTGGAAACTTTACAGGCTTAAAACTCCGTTCATACAAAACTGATAGGTTCTAAAAGTGGTCCCATTGGTTTCCTCGTAAAATTTTTGTCTAAGATAACCCCTTGAACTTTAAAATGTGACAAATTAAACATCAAAATTCGCAATTTTTTTCAAAAATTTTATGTCCCACCTCTCTAATTGACTCGATCAACTGTGCGGCGCGGCGGAATTCCGTGGCCACTCGGGCGGAGAAGCGGCAATTAGTCGCGGGGCGAAAGAACGAAATCAAACTTCGGGCCGTATAACTTAAAAGTTGCGGCGGGGAGGGNGGGGTGGCGGGGGAAATTAGGGGTCTGTTAATTACGTTTTTGGAAGCTCCGAGTGCCTGGAAAGCGTCTCGGGCCCGACACAAAAGAACCCAATTAAGCCCCGTAAATTTCCCAACTTTACACGGCCGGGTTTCGTCAAAATATAATAAAACGTTTGATGACATCGGCTCAAGCTGTCTGCTTTTATCGCCGAAATGCGAGTGGTTTTTATCGTCTCCTCGAATTATCACTCAGTGTTGCCAACTTTATCAGTTACCTAAAATTTTATTTTGAAGTCTCTTGATTTTACCCGAAATTTTAAATGAAATTTCCTGATTTTCAGCGCGGATACATGGATGCTCATTTGCTTTAACGAATCAACATTTTTAATGCATTGAATCAAATCGTCGTTTCCCCAAAGTGGTTTTGGAGCAAAAAAAAAAAAAAATGCGATAAAAATTTACCCAAAAACGGTTGAGCCTATGGTGCGTGTGGACTTAAAATCGCGAAAAATCAAAATCTTGGTTGATCTTAATTTCGAGGTATCGCAATTTGAAATTTTCATAGTAAATGCGAGTTTACTACTGATTTTGATCCGCCTTTTAGTTTATTTGTCTATTGAATCGGTGTTGATCTATTCACGTTTTTATTTTTCGTTCGATTCATATCGATCGAATACCCTCTCGTTACATAAAGACTACATTTCATACGATTTTTTTTAAAAAACTGAACAATTTGCCTTCAGGTGCGTCTGCAGCAATTGTTGTTACGGATATGTTGTGCGTGCTGATTTCAGTTCATTACATACTTGACTCTTTGAAGGCGTTTTAGGTGCGTAAGTAGCGCAATCCATCGGATAACGAACGAAGTGGGTATTGGGCGATTCATTCAATCTCACTTCTGTTGTTCTCCAACAGGGTGCTCTACTTTCGCACATTAAACGCCTTCAGAGAGTCAAGTATGTAATAAGCTCAGATCAGCACGCACAACTTACTTGTAACAATAATTGCTACAGACGCAACTGAAGGGGAATTGAAAACAACCGTATAATACACGTTGAAACGAATTGTAGTTCTTTCATTCTCTAGTTAATCTCCTCCTCAATGCTCTATTTTACAAGTTCAAAGTTCATCTCGGATTTAACAGAACTTGATGACAAAAACTCGCGGCGAAAATAGGACCACGAATGGGAAATCAAGTTCCCGTTTTTCAGAGCTTTTGCAGGGTGAAGGTCCTGAAATGTCCACAATTATATTTTGGATCAGCACCAGCCCTTGAGAGCCAGGGATGAGAACCGATCCGGGTCAGTGGCGTGGTGTGCTTAACGATATATTGATTGATCTGCCATTTAACCCTATGGAAAAGGATCAATAAACAGGGTTCGCAACGAACACCTTGATAATCGATTCTTTACCATAGCTTCAAGTGGGGAATTATCGATAATCGATCAGTCGCTACTGATCCGGGCAGGGGAGGAACCTGCCAAAAATCTAGGTGATGCCGCATGGGTTGACCTATACCTCCCTTGGCATGAGAATTAAACCGTTATTTCCGTTTGAAAACATACTCATAAAAGGATTTGAGAGCAAAAACCTCCATTCGCGCTTGAAGAACTCATTCATGGCTGGAAAAGCGAGGGCATTCCAAGAATTTCCGGTTTAATATGCCGGGTGAAGTGTCCCAGACTTCCTTCAAATCTTATCAGAGCACACGTCCATTCTTCAGATGAGCCCCGAGACCCTACTATTTGTATGCTGCCCGCGGCTCATATTAAAATCGACATGTTCCCTTTAAGAAAAACCTCGTTCACGTGAGTAGGGACTCACTCGGCTGAAGACGAAGCTTTCTCATCTCGAGTGCAAGTCCTTGAGAAATGCGTGTTCTAACCTCATAACTACCGGGAGAGAGGCAAGTGCGCGATCTCGTTCGCGATTTCATTTGAGGGAGTAAAAACGCACCCGGGGAAAAGAGCAAAATTTCAGCGGAGAGGAGAGATATACCGCAATCACGGATGAACGGTTAATAACGTGAAGGTGGTTCGCGTTGCAAGTTTTGCGAAGAATCCTGCCTTGGCTTCCGGGAAAGGAGATTTTCTTGTTTATGAGTATGGTAGCGACCCAATGGACCACTAGACAAGGTACGAATTTAAGCAATCTGATACATGTTTCTGAACCAGAATTTCACGTAGATCACGATTCACACAACGAAAATTAACCAACTCCTATCTAAGATATTAACGTTTTTATTTCACATTGGTTACGAGGAATTTGAACTGCCCGCTCACAAGAAACTCAAAGCTCTACGCGAGTCAAATCGCGCACTACAACAAATTCAGCAAGCTAATTCAGGAAGCTTAGCAAGCTTCTCAATCGAGCAACGTTCATTTCCCGCCATGTGTTGTTCAAACTATTAGCAATTTGCTATAGCTGAGCCAAAGCGTCAAGATTGAGGTTGCCAGATTTTTATATCGCTGAGAGTATCATGATAACGTTTTGCGCGCGATGTGAATCACGCAGAGCATTGAGTTTTCATGAATGGGTGGTTTGAATTCACGCATCAAGAATCATTACATATCTTCGTAAGGAGATAATTGCGGTAATGTTTGTTGTGCGCATCGTGTTCTACGTGACATTTTAGTTGCAAAACATGTTTCAGAATGCTGGAATTCGTACCTTGTCTAGTGGTCTATTCTGCGGAGCTGCGGAAAAACGCCGTGGGTATATTTTGACGCTTTTGTTGGACGCATTTACGTCGTTTAGACGTATGTGCGTTGCTGCGGGTTGATTATTGAAATTGATAGACAAAACGTTAAAAAAAGAGAAGAGCGACAACCTACGAATGACCCCATGGTTAGTGCATCATTTCCCCCCAAAATCCATAACGTTATAACCAATAGGCACTTTCCTATTGTCTTCTTTGTCTATCACTTGTCCATCAATTTCAATAATCGGCCAGCTGAAGCCTATATGGATTGATTTAAGAAGTATCAGCTTGAATGCATCAGACGTTGACTATTTCTTTTTAATTATATTTTTTTTACAGAATACCGAGCAACATTCTGGTTTAAATTTTTGTATGAGTACTTATTGGATCGATTTAAGCAGTATTATTAGCCAATTTGCATCAGACGTAACCTAATTATTTTTAATTTTAGTTTTCTGACAGAAAACATTCTGGTTTGAATTTTTGTGGAAGTATTTTTCCATAATCTGCAGGTAGAAATGCACAGAAATCTTTAAGACGTTCCATTGTTTGATTGTTTTGTTAAATTAATACAAAATGAGAAGAACGTATGCAATGTCAGGCTGATTTTGGCTGAATACGTCACAATAGTCTTGGGTCCTGCAACCGGCATGCAATCAATTCTGTTTGAAACTCGGTAGTCCAAACTACCGTGCTATGGAAAAACGCCGTAAGAACCTTCAGGTGTTGCCAAATATCTTTGAGGAGAATTCGAATTTTCAAGAAAATATGTCAATATTTTTTCTCCAAATTCTCGGACAATTTTGTGCGCAATGTAAAAGTAATTATCCGAAAATTTCGAGGGAAAATACGCATGACTTTCCTATAAAATACATGTTTTATCCGCGGAAATTTAGCAACTCGCGAAAGTTCATTCGGCGTTTTTCCTTAGCACGGCAGCGAACCTGTTCTACATTCATCTCGTTCCGGCTGATAATTCAGTTGGCTTAATTATTCCCAGAGCGTGCGGACAGTCCTGCTTAAAACCTAATGGGTTTGAATGTTTCCATTAGTCTGATTTGAATTCGACACCTCTTGCGAGGGCTAGTGTGCTCACGATTAATATTAATTTTCCGCCCGTCAAACAAGGACCACTCCCTGCCATCCTCACGCTTGACCCTAACAAGTGACCGTGTGCTAATCCTGATTAGCAAATGGGTCGGTTACGCTGGTCACAGAATTGCGTTTTGATGCGTGATCCTTGTGGATTAGCTAAAAACGATAAGATCTGTCCAAACATCATCTTTCTACGTTCAATATTAACCGAGATATCGCCCTTTGAAAAGTCGGGTTTTTGACGTCATCCACCGCGGTAGGACATCCTTGGTTTCTTCCACCTTGCTTTTATTGGTCAGCGTGACGCACATTTGCAGTAGTAACGCAACGTGGAACTTGGATGAAAGCAAGGTGGAAGAATTGGTTTCTTCCACCTTGCTTTCATCCAAGTTCCACACTGCGTTACTATTGCAAATGTGCGTCACGCTGACCAATGAAAGCAAGGTGGAAAAAACCAAGGGTGTCACTACCGCGGTAGATGACGTCAATAACCCGACTTGACAGACTTAACCAACTGCACTGGAGAGGAAGCAAAGAAAGCGCATGACTCACTTAAGGCGTAAATACACGATTGAAAGACGAAAGTCAATGGAGAGCCTGTCTTTCGATCCATTGACGTCGATAAATCGAAATCCAGGCTCTCCATTGCCTTTCGTCTTTCAATCGCGGTGATTAATCACTGAAAAAAAAAAATCTCGGTGTATTTACTAAGAAAAGGGTAAAATTACCAAGAATTCAGGGTTCTATTTGATCCCAGTTTTTTCTTGGTAAAATTACCATTTCTGGAATTGGTAATTTTACTGAGAAATCTCGGTAAAATTATTGAAGTTTCTCGGTAATTTTACTGGACCTTAGTAAAAACGCCAATATTTTTTATCGACTGTGATAGAACTACCGAGATAAAATGGCAAAGTTACCGGGAATTGATTACCAATAAAAGTGGTATTCTTACCTGAAAAAAAAACAGTAAAAATACCGGTTTTTAGGTAGGCGTACCAGTCTGTCTTGGTAAAATTTCCAATGAGTGGTAGAAGAAAAGTGAGCTGGTAAAGGTACCAAAGGACCTTGGTGAACATGCCGAGAATTTTTTTTCAGTGATCGCCGTGTGTATTTAGGCCTTCATGAAGCGTTTTCGGGCGTGAGTGAACAAGGAAAAACGTCATATTTTGAGCCCAAAAATCGATCCAGAAATTTACGCACGTTAACTTCCGGACACCCTGTATATAGTCCCTAGCCTAGCCTCGCCCGATCGACTCCCGGTTAAAAACGTTAAAAGTAAATCGCTAATATTTTCCACGTGTAAGGACAATTACTGCACCGCATTCAATTTACAGGGCGTTGCAAAACACGATGCTCCCCATAAAAGCATCATGTTGCCGACCGTAAAAGCATCGTAAAGTTTGACGAACGCGCGGGGGCTGATAGTGAGATTAATGCGCGACTCTTTTTTTCTTTTTTTCTTTCCCCCCACCCACCCCCTTTTTTTTATCCTCGCCTCGCGATTAACAAGTTGAAACACCTTCCCGGGGAGGAAACTTGCTCTATAAATTTATAACGCGGAGTCGCGAGGGCAGCCGGGCGGATGCAATTAGGTAGCATCATAAATTTGTCGGATTAAACATAGCGTAGATTACGGTGCCCGACTGCGGTGCGCGAACTGCGGCAGTCGAACCGAACCGAACCCGACACGCGAGTTGTAATAACGCCGGCCGAACACCTGCACCACTTATGCTAAAAATTGCATTTCCCCCGCTCCAGCGCCGAGCCAGCTCCCGGACGTCTCATACTCGCGTTTCGCCCTTGTTGGCTCTAGAAGGAGAAGCCTTGTGTATCAGCCGAGCTGCTTGAAGCGGATTTAGGGTCGTAGCCATAGTCATTCCTCATACTGCCGTGCTAAAAAAGAACGGCGCGGCGCGGCGTGCGAGCATTCGAGAGTTGCCGTGCTGGAGCCACAGTTTCGATTAATCTGGGTGTTACGCCCGGAACTTTCGGTCTCTCACTGGTAAAAAAACCTCTTGCTTCAAGAGCGCAGTTCCTTGTCGCCGGATTGTTGCTTGCGGAACAAGCGGATTTTGAATTGAATCAATGCAAAATCCGCTTGAAACAAGAGTTCAAGACTCTTAAATCCGGCGACAAGGAACTGCACTCTTAAGTCAATGCACCGCGGCATTGGTCCAAGAGGTTTTTTTTACCAGTGCTGAGCCCAGAACAACGTGGACCCGTAATATAGCCCGTAAGGACGACTTCCACGGCTGGAGTTTTTTTTTTATCAGCTCGTGTAAAACATGCATATTTGAGGAAAGTTGGGCATGTTTTACCTTGATATTTTTAGACGCTTTGATTTAAATTGCAAATACATTTTCTGGAAAATTAGGAGAAAAATATCCAAAATTTTCCCAGTAAATTAGTATTTTGTTGGAGAAAATATAGCAACGCCTGAAGGAAATGACGTTCTTCCATAGCACGAAATTATTTCCTCAAGAGACCCCAGGCCCCATATGGTTTATATTGTGAATTTAAGGAAGGCGGATGCCCTCAAATCAGAAACGAACAAAGGAAAATAGACCGGTAGACAATTTAAACATCCTGAACCTGATACACGTTTCTTAACCGGAACTTTACGCAGAACAAGATTAGCGCGACGAAAATTACAAAATTTGACTCCTGATCTAAATGTCAACGTTTAGAGTTTATATTAATTACGGGCACACATAGGATAAAGAGAAGCGCCTTCAAATCACTGTGTAATCTCAATGTGAAATTGTGATACCACTATTCGTGCGTGACGACAATCGTTTTGCATAGCAGGCTAATTGAAGGCGAATCTATAACGGGTGGACTAGTTAAGAATTCAAGCAATCTGATATATGTTTTTTAAGTCAAGATTTTAAGTACAACACGATTTGAGCACCGAAAATTACCGATATTATTCCTAACTCTGATATTGACGTTTTTAGTTCACATTATTTACGGGATTTCAGAATTTCCTGCTCATGTGAAAAACAATAGGTTACTTGAATCAAATAGAGCAATCAGAGATATTTGTTGGTAGTTAGCAATTTGTAGGGTTGCAAATCATTGCGTGATTCCCTGTGAGAATCCATTTTCGGAGTTCTACTGCTGTATTTTGCGCAAAGTTCACAAAATTTTCCTATATTTGAATCGCACTTAGCAAAATGGAACCAGCGCAATTGAGGAGCTTTCCGGAAAAAGGGCACACAGCAAAAAATCGCGTGTGAGAAAAATGCATTTCAAGTTTCCATCATTACTTTTTGGCCACTGATGGTAACTTTCATCGTACCTTGGACTCCCGATCTAGAGCGTAAGTCACAGTCAGTGGCCATACAGTAATGGTAGAAACTTCAAATGCATTTCTCACAAACGCGATTTTTTGCTGTGTGCCCTCTTTCCGGAATGCTCCTCAATTACAGTGTTAGAAAACTGTTGCTTCTTCATAATCATCTAAAAAATCTTGCAGAAGCAAATAGTTTTGGCTTTCCATGAAAAATGGTTAATTTTAAAGGAGAATAATTTTGTAAATTTTAATACCGTACATATATTAAGTATTTTTAAAATCAAAGGAGAAGTTGTGCGATTTTGAAAACACTAACATCGCGCTGCTTTTTTTTGCTAAATGCGATCCATCTATGGTGCTCCGCGTCCAGTCATAGTGTAAACACATAAGACCTCCTGAGGAAATACAATTTTGTAGGTAATTATCAGTAGAAAATAGTGAGCGAAGGTGGTTTGGGCGCTCTTCTCTGTTGAGGTACTGTCTTGATTTTGCGTAAATGGGCCAGTTGCGCTGGTAACAGAATCGTGTTTTGATGCTGGCTCCTTGTAGATCAGATAAAAATAAGATCTGTCCAGACAGTAACTTTCTATGTTGAATATTAACAGAGATATCGCGTCTTGAAAAACTTGATTTATAACGTAATAATCCACCTCGGTAGCACATACCACGTTACGCAGGAAACCCGACTTTTCTAAAGAATGACTATTAGAAGAGTCAACGTTTCGTAAAGGATTTTTCCCTGATACGAAAATCGATTGCAAAATAAAATTCCCTGACATGCCGAATTTTTTCAGATTCCTTGACGTTCCCTGATTTCTTTGACGCCCCCCCCCCCCAAAAAAAAAGTCACCTGACATTTCTTGATTC
This sequence comes from Bemisia tabaci, assembly GCF_001854935.1. Classification (NCBI taxonomy): domain Eukaryota; kingdom Metazoa; phylum Arthropoda; class Insecta; order Hemiptera; family Aleyrodidae; genus Bemisia; species Bemisia tabaci. Next base: position 553,761 of record NW_017547282.1, on the reverse strand, counting down.
TCCCGGTTTTCCTGGATGGACACCCTGGCATTTGGAAAGTCTGAATAATACTCCTCCCTTCACTATCTGCGTAAGAAATGGATGTATTTTTAAGCTTCTCGCTTCAAAAACGATACTACGGCACAAGTGAACCCTTCGTAAAAGAAGTCGTCCCATCCAACCCTTGCGCACCAGGATGCAACACGATATATAAAATGGCTGACGCTTTAGCGTGCAAATCGTGAGGATTCACTATGTTCTTTATTAATGCAAAGATTATGTAAATATAAACATATGTCCTCCCCCAACAAAAAGGTTCTACCTCCGCTCATAGTTATGTGCGCTGTAAATATTTAATTTACAGCTATGATCCACAAACTAATTTTCCTGAAGTTTCAAAATGTGGTAGAGTTATCAAAAAGTTCCAATCCTAAAGCTCTAAGCTAGAAATATAACTCCACCTATGTTGAAAAATCAACAATTTTTCGAGCAGCATTGGAGTATCAAAGACTGTCATTCAACGTCACTCTCAACGTGGTTCCTGAAGTCCACCTAAAATGCCTCGTAGGGTAAAAACGCCGTATGGACGTCAAGACGTTGCCAAGTCGCCCTACTGATAAAAGTTAAATTTTTTTCAATATAAAAGCAGAATTGTCAATAATGTTTTTACGAAATGTTTTTAAAACTTTCATCTGAAGTTCTGAGGTTGCAATGACGGTCAAAACTTCGAAAAAATGTAAACTAATTGTTAGAGCGTACACGGATAAAAATTTTCCTTTCGATCGATAGAAATTCAAATTAATAATTCCTTGGCGAGAAAACTCAATTTCAAATGGTACTTCCAATATTTCAAAGAAAAGTCCTGTCTCTCCAAACAGATCTTCATTCCACTTCATTCAACGAGAATTCTCGTCCGAGAATTGTTAATAACTGGAAAATGTTTGTCAATGCACGAATTAAGACACGCTGTTTGTTCTTGTTTCTTTAAATTTATGTGAAATTTAGGTTTAAAAAAGTCATTAGAGAATAGAGAAATAGACATCAAAATTTTGTTCGGGACTGAAAATCCCTCATATTGATACTGGATACGAAAAGAACTGCAAAAAGTTCAAAATAAAAAAAAAAAAAAAAAAAAAAAAAAAAAAAAAAAAAAAACCGAAGCTACACATAAAACTGATTTAATATTTTCAGAAAAATTCACTAAGAAAACAGGATGAAAACCCATAAAATGGCAAGGTAGTATATTGAAGTACAAAATAGCAAAAGTGGTTTCTTACCTCAGATATTTAAACAGGATTGCCACAGAATTTGGAAGATAAAATTCCCTGAAATTTCCCTGACACATTTAAATAAAATTTCCTGACAATTGAAGATAAACCAGGTGATCAAAAAGACATAATTAGAAATAGTTTTCAGGATCAATGTGTTGTTCAAAACGTTAAACCCATTCTAGAAAATAAATGAAGGTGCTTATCAAATTTTCCCCGACATTTTTGTCATTTTCCCTGACTTTTAGAAATCCTCTGACGTTTCCCGGTGTTCCCTGACTACGGCAACCCTGTTCAAACAATTTTCGAAGAGTTTTCTCTCGGAAATATACCTTCATTTCAATAGTACATGTTAGACTAACTGAAAATTTTAAATAACAATATTCGTAGCTTCTCAAAAAATAATAATTTTATCTAATTACGAAATTACAAAATCAACATTTTTGAGAAACTATTACAATTATGATAATAGAAGAAATAGTCACACCCATTGTATTAAAATTAATAATTTATTTGGTTTCCAAAATACACGTTATTAATAGAAATTCGGCAACGTTCGAGAGTTCATACGGCGTTTTCCCTTGGCAGCCCCGTCATCCCCGCAATACAAAACTAATGAGTGGGAACAGTGACTTTTTCGCGAATCACGGAGAACGCGAAGCGGAGTTGACATTCGTTAATTATTAACTGGGAATTTATGCGGTGCGAACGAGCGTTCCGGAATCGTGTCATCGAATCGACGTAGTTCGGAAAAGCACTACCCTAATAGCTGTCGAAAAAGTACTCGGAAATAAAAAAAAATACTTCTGAGCCTCGAGTGTTCTCCGTAAAATATTCATCGGATACCGCGCGAACGGCAGTGAATGAGCGAGGGGCGATTTCGCGAACATGATTAAAAAAGTTACTTGAATCGGTTTCATTTCTGTTTTGCGCTTTTAATGTTCTCGTGAGTGTTGGCCATTAACGGACTGCATTACGCGTAAATAAACTATTGGGTCGGATGCGCTGCTGGTCACAGAACACTGGAAAAAAAAAACACATTGGATCTAGAGTCCAGACTCTTAAAAACATCGACAAGAAAAAATACTCTTGATTCAATCAGATTCAAGCTTAAATCAAGAACCAAGTCTCTTAATTTGAGCGGATTTTCTTTTGATTTAAGCTTAAATCTGATTGAATCAGGAGCCCTTTTTCTTGTCAATGTTTCAAGAGTCTGGACTCTAGATCCGATGTGTTTTTTTTTTCCAGTGTAACTTACAAACAGAATATAGAAGCCGTTAAGACAAAATATTCGGCTAATAGGGAGGAACATTCAAGTAATTTCTCAAGAAATTACATTGGCTAGTTTTCCAAAGAAAAAATAAAATATACCAGGAAGTCTGCAACGTCGCAAATGGAGATACGTGGTTTTGCTGTTTAGACATCGACACGTGATTGCGCACCACAAACGTGGGAAATACGGTCGTTAGTCTTTACGCGTCCCGAGGTCTATGCTTGCGAGCGCGAGGAAAGTTGAAACGCCTTCAATTAACTGCATCTGCAACGCGCACATCCATCGAGTACGAATAGTTGTATGCAGCGCCGTGGCGAGAGCCGCATCCTCACGTCGAAGAGAATGTGCGTCGCGTTGTTGCGCGGTTGAGCCTGCATACTGCCGTGCTATGGAAAAATGCCGTATAAACATTTGAACGTTGCCAAATTTACTCTTAAAAAGTAATTGTTTTTGAGGAAAATTATGAATATTTGCATTTAAATTCCCAGACACTTTAGATCAAGTTATGAACAAAATCCGCGAAAATTCGTGACTTGTAGAGAGATTGAAGAATTGTTTTTCTTTTTCCCAGTGAATCGTGTTTTGATGCTTGGTTCTTGTAGAGCAGCGAAAATAATGAGATCTATCCAAACAGCAACTATCCACCCTGAATATATTGATCCGCGTATAGTCACCTTCCGACAGTATCACAAAATCCATACGACGTTTCAACATTCTGCAGCCATTTTATTTTTTTACAGAGCGATTGTTGGTTGAATCTGTTTGAAAGTTGCACTGAATTTTGTCGGCAGCACATAGAAAATTCAGTGAAATTTTCGGACAGCTTCGTTCAATTTCTCTGTAAAAAAATAAAATGGCGGGGGAAATTTTCAAATGTCGTATGTCGCTTGTGATACTTTGGCCGGAAGGGGACGATGTCGCGCTTAGATAAATTCAGTTTATGACGTCATGCAGCGCGGTGGTGGCACTCTTGGTTTCTTCCACTTTGCCATCATCCGAGGATCACGGTGATAAACCAATTCAAACGTGTTTTTGACTGATTTGATGAAAGCAAGGATGTCACTACGGCGGTGGATGACGTCATAAACAGAATTTTTCAAAGCGCGGCCTCGGTCAATATTTAACGCAGAAAGTTGCAGTTTGGCAGATGTTATCATTGCAGTGCAGCGGGCCGATTATTGAAATTGATAGACAAAGCTACAGACAAAGAAGACAAAAAGGATATGGAGGGATCCTATTGGTGGGAGCGAATGGTTGCAATAGACACAGGACGTAGGTGATAGACTAATTAACGGCAACCCACTAGAGACCCGACAGTTAGTCCATCATTTTCTCCTTCGTCTATAGGAACCACACAATTTAACGGATAGGTTAGCTCCATACTCCCTATGTCCTTTTTGTCTATAGCTGTGTCTATCAATTTCAATAATCAGCCCGCTGGGCAGAACATTGCGCGATCGCGCCTCGCGCCAAAGCGCCTTCAGTTTTGCGGATACGACACGGACATCCATCGAGTACGAATAGTTGTATCTCTGCGCCGTCATCAATAATGCTCAATTTCATCAATTCCCATGCTCTTTTTCCACGTTATGTTAATACCGCTTGTCTTACTTTTAGTGATGCATCAAAGGCTGTGTAAGCAACACAGCCGAAAATAGAAAAGACATATTTCAGCCTCGTTTTTTGACTTTTCCCCCAAATCTGAGAGACGCGACTTGTGATATCGTCGCTTCCCTGGCGTGAGGGCGTAGCTCAATTTTCGCTTGAGCCCCAAAAAGCATGGATTTACAAGTAAAACAGGGCTCACATAGAAATTAAGCTACGCTCTGACGCGGGAGAAGGACGACATCTTCCCCGGAAAGAGACGATTTAGACAGCGTTTTGAAATAAGGAGTTTCTGTCTCTGCTTAACCATATAAGCAACTATCTGAATAGGAAAACCAATTGCACAAACATCATTTCAAAAATTAACCAGAAACAGCAGTTCCACATCACAAAATGCAATCAACATGTTACTTTTCTGCGCTATAAAAGCAGACGCGAATTGTATCTCATAATTTCATAACCTTTCCGGAAAAGGACCATTGATTTTCACTCCTCCCTTTACCTGCGTGTGAAGTGGACTCATTGCACTTTTGGGGACTGCTCATCGGAACTGAAACTTTAAAACCACGAATTATACCCGTGCATTCATATCTTTTATACGAGACAGGAGGTCTAAAGTAATCCATTTCTGTGAATCTAACTGAGTTAAATTCCCGAAAATATTCCTTTCATGCGCTCTGACCACATACTTCCTTCTTCTCCAACACGTCCATTCGCCAATTTTGTGAAAAGGTTATATACAGGGTGAGCGAAAAGTCCCCGACCCCCCCCCCCTCTAACTTTTGAACGAATTGACCTAGGGAAATGAAACTTTGGGAATGTTCCTACCTCAAAGGGGACCATCTTTTGGGGGGGGGGTCAAAGTTTTGGTCCCCCCCTCAGGGGGAGACGGGGGCCCCCCAACTTTTTTTTTTCAAATAGCAACCCCTATCTTGTGATACCTCATTTGAAAGGGCATAAAAAACTAAGAATTTTGGCGCAAACCGCAGATCAATATCTAACTCCGGTTCAAACTACCGTAAAGAAAAAAATAAAACGGGAAAATTTACCAAATTGTGTCCGCTTTTAAGTAAAAATTGCAAAAATTACTTCGATTTAATTTTAAGGGGGGGCTCGGACCCCCAAATACGTCAATTCAAAGGTCATTCAATTTTCCCGCGAAATAAGCCAATTTCCCCTGGATTTGCCTCCACACTATCTCAGTAAGGTCAAAATCAGTTCAACATTACGTTGGCAAGTCCCCAAATTTCGGGAAAAGTTAAAAAAAAATGATATTTAAACAGTCAAATTTAATTACCTTAAATTTAGTTTTTTTTAACTTTTCCCGAAATTTGGGGACTTGCCAACGTAATGTTGAACT
>NW_017547282.1:522750-547970 GCF_001854935.1 Bemisia tabaci | reverse complement strand
CCCCCCCCCCAAAAGATGGTCCCCTTTGAGGTAGGAACATTCCCAAAGTTTCATTTCCCTAGGTCAATTCGTTCAAAAGTTAGAGGGGGGGTCGGGGACTTTTCGCTCACCCTGTATGTATAGTCATGGCTGAACTGCCCTGCTGAGGAAAAATGACGAATGAACATCCGAACGTTGCCGAATTGGACGTATTTCTATCAAACGGAACTATGTGCATTATGACGTGAACCCTGTTATGCATACATTCTTATGGGTCTCAAGGCTCATGTCTTGAAGCACATAGTTCTGTTGGGCAGAGATACGTCCAATTGTCTTTAATAAAACCCAAATTTTCTGCAGAACTTAGGAATATTCTTCACTCGTATTTTTAGAGACACCCCCCCCCCCAATTTAGGTTGCACGTGCACCATTCTGCAGTACTATAAAAACACAAAATATAGAGGATAAAATCAAAGTGATTTGGAAATCATTACATTTGACACGGGACCACCTTAATATTTACGAAACACGCATTATATTCTCCTTTCATACCTATTTTCTTTCATCAATTTAAATGAGAAAAATCCATGCCGAGTGGGCAAACATCTCAAAATCATGAGTTGAAAAACGCTGACTCCCCGAGATTAAATATCAAACAGAGCGGAGCGGCACACGGCATGCTGCCAGCGCGACACACGTATTGGCGCCCTCAAACCTAACTGGATACTTCACGCATTGCGCAATGCGTGAAGTATCCCTGTTAGGTTTGTAGGCGCCAGTGCGTGTGTCACGCTGGCAGCACGCCGCGTGCCGCTCCGCTCTGTGTTTGGCTCTAATATTTAACTCGCGGAGTCAGCGTTTTTCAACTCATGAATTTGAACATTTTGCCCACTCCGCATGGGTTATTCTCATTTATATTAATGGGAAAAAAATATGTTTAAAAGGAAAATATACTGAATTTTTTGTAAATATTAAAGTGGTTCCGGGTTTGAAGGCGCCGATGCGCGTTTCTCGCTGGCCGCCCGCCGCGCCGCAGCACGGGGAATAAATTGGCGAATGATATTTTTTGAAAATTGGGGAGGTGGGAGAGGGGGAAGGAGGTCAAAAAATCGAGAAAAAAGCGTAACGTAATACTTGAATGGCCCCTAACCGAAAAATTGCAAGAAAAAATACTCATAACTTCCCACAGAAATAAGAATTTCACCACACTGGAAAAAAAAACACACATTGGATCTAGAGTCCAGACTCTTGAAAACATTGACAAGAAAAAATACTCTTGATTCAATCAGATTTTTGCTTAAATCAAAAGAAAATCCGCTCAAATTAAGAGGCTTGGTTCTTGATTTAAGCTAAAATCCGATTCAATCAAGGGTAATTTTTCTTGTCGATGTTTTTAAGAGTCCGGACTCTAGATCCAATGTTTTTTTTTTCTTTTTTTTTTTTTTTTTTCCAGTGCAAGACATTTGACAGCATTAGAAAGCTCATACGGCGTTGTTTCTGAGCACGGGAGTGAGGCGGAGAGGCTCGTCTCGGATCCGCCGACAAAATAAAAGCGCCGAACGACTATCATTAAGCTCGGCTCTAAAAGTTGCCAGCGCTGCGGATCGGGCGGCCGGGATCATGCACCGGGCGCCGGCTGCACTCCGCCCATAAATCCCGCCAACTTTCGGGCGGGCTCCTTCCAGACCGTTCCCCGTTCCCCGTTCCCGCGGCAATAAAGCGCGGAATGGCCGGTAAATGAACCGGAAAACGGCGCGGAGCTTCCGGCCGGGCCCGCTGGAAAAACCCACATCGGGCGGGACATTTCTACCGACTCACAGTGGACCGAGTCAATTAGAGAGGTCGGACGTGAATTTTTTTACTGAAACTGCAACTTTTCATGTTTATTTCGTCACATTTTACATTTCAAGGGGTGCTTTAGAGTCCCTTTACACTAAGAGTCAAGACAACACCCCCTCATGAAGTCACAAACGGGAATTAAGATTATAGAAATTGAACATTTTTCGTAATCTTTGATCGGCCATTCTCAAATTCCTTTCTCCGTTCCTTCTCTCATTCCGTTTGTTCCTTGCCGAACCCGTAATTCCCTGGTCCGTTCCAGATTATAATCTTTACAATCGGTGAAAATGTAATCTTTATTCTCGTTTGTGACACTGTTAAGGCCTAAAATACGGGAACCAATCAGAAATGGATTCACATTGTCTTGACTCTCAGTATAAAGGGACTCTAGGTGCTTAAGGAAGAAACTTTCACGAGGAAACCAATGAGATCACTTCCAGAACCTCAAAGTTTTGTATCAACGGAGTTACGAGCGTTTAAAGTTTCCAAGTTTTGTCCGACCTCTCCTACTGACTCGATCCACTGTGCGACTTCCATTCCCTCACGCGCCGAAATTCCGGATTTTTTGCGGTGTTCGACAACCATGTCGGGAGTATCGATAAATCGTGGAGGCTATTTTGCATGACGCCTTCCGCAACGGAATCCGTGGACTTGAATCGAACGTATCCATTTTCTCGTGAGCCCTAGAATGCGGCTATTTTATGGAGCTCGAGGCTCATTGGAAGATGGACTTGCAAGGTTTCGATGTTCACCGGTTCGAGGACTGGGAGCTTTCAGTGCTGACGCTGGATTAATTTTGCGGCGGACGTAATTTCAACGACTTCGTGTTGAATGTCAGAATGTTGGCAATAACATGCTGACTGCCAGAAAAACTGACATTACGAATAAGAGGGATGTTGGATGTTATTGCGTGTAATGTGAGGTTTTTTTTTTGTTTTCATCATTGACATTGTTGAGGGGACGCTCTCCTTCTTCTTCTTCCGCGATCGACTAAGACATAGCCCTAGTATGACACACATCTACTCATCTAGTATGAACACATTGGCTCATATAAATATTACGAAAGAGTATGATTATTGAATGGATTGCATTTTGCAAAAAGGAACCAAGAGCGTTCCAATGTTGCAAAAATTGTGCAACTTTTTGACCTTGCAAATATATACTAATCATCTGGACAAGTTTCTTCTTTAATCCGAATAAACTATGTATTCAAGACAAAAATTACCTTTGTAAATTTAATTTTTTTGCACTCAGTAATTGTATTGCAAAGGATGCAAGTTGTGCAACCCTGGCAACATTGGAATGCTCTTGGTTCCTTTTTTGCAAAATGTAATCCAAATATTACTTCGAGAGTCAAAAACAGATGGTAATAAAATTATAATTTTAATAATCTAAAAACTTATTTAAGTTATCTTTAATTTCACGTATTAATATTTTTATAAAGTAGTTAGATTTAAATAATAATTATATCTGGGTTAATAGAAATCGGAACCATAGGACCACTAGCTTTACCACTCTTCTTGCAAGTATCATTCAAACTTAAGTTGACTATCACCTACTCTGTAAGCTCAGTTCGTCCTTGGTTTAAAATGATTACTATATACCTTTTAACGTGGTTTTGCATGCACAAAGGTTTTTTCCTATCTTATACTCGATTAAAAGGAAGTGACACGTCAATTTCCTCGACCGGATTTTTTGCCCCAAAAATGTTTTTGAGGGTTTTTTTTCAGTTTATTTAAGTTATCTTTAATTTCACATATTAATATTTTTATAAATTAGTTAGATTTAAATAATAATAATTATATCTGGGTTAATAGAGATCGAAACCATTGGAATGAGCTTTACCACTTTTTTTGCAAGCATCATCTAAACTAAAGTTGACTATCACCTACTCCGTAAGCTCAGTTCGTCCTTCGATAGAAACCGTTGGAATTCCTTAAGGTTTAAAATGATTGCTATTAACGTGATTTTCCATGCGCGAATATTGCAAGAAAGTGGAAATTAAAGTCATACACTCTCATAAAACCTACGTATATTCAGCACCTCGAAGCGACCTCACAGACTATTCACTCTGAAATATGGACAAAACTCAGTGAAACCTCGCATTCTTTTTTTAATGCAAGGGATAACTTCGAAAAGGTTGCTAAGTCTCAGGCGAAACATTTCCTAACCAACACGAACAAAAAACAGGATTTTACCGGTACGATTTGTAGGTTTGAGGAGTAACTAAAACTGAATTAAAGTTCAACCGAGCGGAAAAAATAAAATAAATGTACTTGCTTCACGGAACAGCGATGATGAATGAAATGAGCCCGTTCCGCAGAGCGTAGTACATCCGTTCGGTCGAGACAATTAAAGTTCAATTAACGTAATATAACCCTAAGGAGGCTTTTTATAAATATTAAGGTATGAATATGAGCATAGGCGGTTCTAGACATTCATGCTTGGGGGTGCCCAGAGGTGGAAAATGTCGGAGACCGGCCCCGAAGGGGACGGTCGCTCAGGGGAGGCCTAAGTTTCGTTCCTCAAGTTTTACCCCTTTCCTACCCTCCTTTCTCTTTCTCTCTCCTTCCTTTCTACTTAAATATCTATACATTTAATGTAGAACATTTTTAGCAAAACTTTCCATCAAAACTACAGTCTTACCATAAAAAAACAGTAGACTCTTTGTAAAACACGGCTATCAACGTTAATTCTGTTTAAAACATTTTCAATTAATTGCTGGGATTTTTTCTCAGTGTGCGCGAATACAGAACCTTTAAACCCTGGTAAAAATTGGCGATAGGAGCTGCGTTTCAAAATACCATAGGGGTTCTTATAGACGGCTAAAGAGGGCTATTGAAAATCATATAGCTGGCTGTAGAAAGCTGAGCAACTCATATAGCCGGGCTATACGAAGCTATAACAAAGTATACAGTCGGGCTATAGTTCCTATCGCCGGGCTAAACACATTCTCGCCATTGGCTATAAAAGGCTATAAGAAATTGTGTAGAAATTCGTGTGCTTTGGAAATCATTAAGATTGATACGGAACTACCTTAATATTTACAAAACACACTATTTATATTTTCCTTTAAAACATATTTTTTTTCATCAATTAAAATGAGATGGTCCATACAGAGTGTGCAAACATTTCAAAATCATGAGCTGAAAAACGCCGACTCCGCGAGATTAAATATTAGAGCCTAACACAAAGCGGAGCGGCGACGCATTGGTGCCTACAAACCTAACAGGGATACTTCTCGCTTTGCGCGGCGACGCACTGGCGCCTACAAACCTAACAGGGATACTTCACGCATCGCGCGGCGACGCACTGGCACCTAACAACCTAACAGGGATACTTCACGCATTGCGCAATGCGTGAAGTATCCCTGTTAGGTTTGTAGGCGCCAATGCACGTTTCGCGCTCTCTGCCCGCTCGCCGCGCCGCAGCGTGCCGAGGCGTCTGAAGCAACTATTTCACACCAGAGGTATTGCACAGTATCATACGAAACTGAAGGCGCTCTAATATATTAGGAATGGCAGGCATCCATCAAAAGTACGGAGCTTTACTCGCAAAATAAATTAAGATACTACGGCGATAAAAGAGAGCGGTAGTTTAAAAACTAACTAAGTCTTAGTATCCGTATTTAGTAACGTTTAGCATAAACTTTATCGTCCGGCTGTTACTTAATCGCCATCGGCTATAAAAGGCTATAAGAAATTGTACAGCCGGCTACAGAAGCTATTGGAAATTTTACAGCCGGCCTCAGGTCAATGGTATTTTGGAACACAGATTTTACTGCCAATTTTTACCAGGGAAAGCAGTAATTTCACGGTTCCGATAACCGTACATAATTTTTGCTTGGGGGTGCCCGGCACCCACTGGCACCCCCGTAGAACCGCCTATGAATATGAGGGTGTTGGTCCTTTGAGAATGGCCTGGAAGCGCAAGCCTATACCACCTCCTTCCAACTTTAAACTGGTTCGGGAGGAAGGTAGATTTGCGCCGAAGGTGGGATTTGCATCAGACGATTTTACAGGGTGTCTACTAGAACAGGCTGGCCAAAAATCAATACTTTTACAGTACTTTTTCAGTACATTCTCAAGAAATTCAGTACCTCCTTAACAGAAAAATTCGGTACTTTTTCAGTACCTCCATGTAACGAAATTAGGAAAATTTCAAAATTTTGAATTTATCGCTCAAATTTGCCACAAAAATGAAGAAAATTCTGTAAGTAAGGTAATAAAGTAAAATGTGCGAGGTAACTTGAATTTCAGCAGTTAACAGGTTAACACCCCTCATTTGGTAGAGCAATTCACTCGAGTTAGGTTCCAACCCAAGAATACAACTATATCGACTTTGGTGTGTTGCACAGTATCACGCGCATTTGAAGGCGTTTTATATTCGTCCGACCGCGACCTACGGAGAGTCGTGTTGTCTTCGACATAATTAGTTTAGGCTCCTGTTTGCGCTGCATAATTCCATACACTAGTGTTACGAAGAGCCTAAAATAACATTCCGAGTTAAAATAAAGTTGAATACTTTATTTTAAACAAATGTTGATAGTCTAAATTTTCTATGCAAAGCAAAAGCTACCTTCTTGCGAAAATTCCGCACTTTTTCAGTACTTCCGGACCGTCCTTAAAAAATCAGTACTTTTTCCGGACTTTCCGGGAATTCCGGACTAGTAGACACCCTGTTTTACCTTCTCTTTGGTCACTTCATTCCTCATTAAATGTATGTGAATTTTCTCATCATTGCAATTTATTTTCTCCCGGATGTAGGATTATTACTGCATTCCAAGGTTGCAGAATTGCCTAAAAAACTCGACTTCTTACGAAAAGATCAATTCAGTTCCTGTCCAAAATTCTTTCTGTCATGCTATCGAAAAGGGTTGTAAGTCCAGAAATGTGAAAATGGTCCAAAATTTGTTCCAGCGGTTGATTCGATGGAGCAAGTCAGCCTCCATCATCTTAAAACTGTTCTAAAGCCCGGGTCACACGATCAAACGGAGCTATCAATCTGCCGAGATTATAGCAAAGTCAAGGCTGTGATTGGTTCTGCGAAGTTTTTTCATGTCATCAAATTACTAAGGGCTGCAGTAAACTTGCTACGCAGTGACCTCGTTAGTTTGATAGCTTCAGTTTGATCATGTAACGTAGGCTTCATCATCATCCAAAAACACCTCAAGAAAACTCGATTTTTAGAGAGTTGGTTGTTACTGCTCTCTTCGGGTAAGTTGACACTTCTTCTGTCCAAAAAAAAAAAAGCTGAGATCACAGCCATCCAGATTGAGCCGCGTCTAGTTCTTGTAGGCACATGTTCCTTTTATTTTAATTCAGAGATTGAAAATGGATCAAAGCTGCTTTTTCGCAAATGTGACATGGAAAAGAGGTAGGAACTCGGATAAGGAATTCACACCATTCAGTATTTACGACCTAGCTCTGTCGCGAAAACCGTGCGTACCTTGAGTCGTCATAAAGGAGATTTTGCACGTGTGAGGAATTTGCGATTCGACTATTGTTTCTTACGTAAAAGTTTGTGAGAAACACGATGGTGCCACTGGTTTTTTCTTAAATCAACTCCCAAGCTCAAAGTGAGGCCAAAATGGAGGGGATATCCCACGCTATCCTCAGAATCCACTTCTATATCAAGACAGACTATCCATGCAAAGATAGGGAGAAATACATTGATAGGGCTGTCACTTTATTTAAGGACTCTAAAACTGATAACACGGCAACCCTATCAATGTATTTGCTCCCTATCTTTCCATGGAGAGTTTGTTTTGATGTAGAGGTAGACTCTCAGGGTAGCGTGGGATATACCCTCCATTTTGGCCTCAACTTAAGAGCTTTTTTTGAGCTTGGGAGTTAATTTCAGGGAAAACCAGTGGGACCATTGTTTTTCTCGCGAACTTTTACGTAAGAAACAATAGTCAAATCGCAAATTCCTCACACATGTAACATCTTCATTATCGGGGATCCGAGGGCGCACTCACGGTTTCCTTATGTGTCTCGCCTTCATACAAATGAGACGAATTTTGCCGTTTGAGCCATTTCAAAGATTTCATCTAAAAGAGATGAGACGAAATTGGCAGGGAACTCGATTTCGAAAATTTGAGAGTTATGGCTCCCTTGACTATCACGGCACAAATAAGAGAGCAATAAGCGCATGCTGGGATGAACCGCGAGACTCATAAAAGCATGCGCTAATCACAGCTCATACAGAAATGCACTTACTTCTCTCTTCGCTATCACGGCAGTATACACTGAAAAAAAATTCTCGGCGTTTTCACCAAGGTCCGTTGGTACTTTTACCATCTCACTAATTTTTACCGATTATTGGTAATTTTACCAAGACAGACTAGTAAGCTTACCTCAAAACCGGTATTTTTACTGTTTTTTCAGGTAAGAATACCACTTTTATTGGTAATCAATTCCCGGTAACCTTGCCATTTTATCTCGGCAAGTCTACCACAGTCGAGGAAAAATATTGGCGTTTTTACCAAGGTCCAGTAAAATTACCGAGAAAGTTCGATAATTTTACCGAGATTTCTCGGTAAAATTACCAATTCCATCAATGGTAATCTTACCGAGAAAAAACTGGGATCAAATAGAACCGGCGGCACGGCGGGCGGCCAACGCAAAACGCGCGCTGGCGCCTACGAACCTAACAGGGATACTTCACGCATTGCGCAATGCGTAAAGTATCCCTGTTAGGTTTGCAGGCGCCAGCGCGCGTTTTGCGCTGGCAGCACGCTGCTCTCCTCTAGGTTTGGCTCTAATATTTAAACTCGCGGAGCCAGCTTTCTTTAACTCATGAGTTTGAAATGTTTGTACTCTTAATAAGTAAATACACCGAGATTTTTTTTCTGTGTAGATGGCAACACCACGAAGAATCGCGAATCACGTTGGAAGGGGGGAGGGGGAGGGAAAGGGAGGAGGAACTCCTTCCTTCACGGACGGCCAATTAAACGCGACTCCATCATTTTTAACGTCATTTAAATAGGAAAACAATGAGTGCCAACTTTTCACAGCTATTAGGCACGTCGCCGACGTCGTCTACCTCGGCGGCGCTAAGTGTTTCCGACAGGTTTTTCGAACCCCCCCCCCCCCCCCTCCCCCTCCACACTTTCCCGAACACCTTTTTCTACAACCCACCAACACTCTTACACTCGCGGCACCCGCTGTGTATTCCTGGATAGAAGCGCCGTATGAGCATTTGAATGTTGCCAAATTTCCTCTCTAAAATATTAAATTTTGAAAAAATTTGTGAATTTTTCTTCTTGAAATTTTCAGACTCTTTCGATCAAATTATGGAGTAAATCCTCTAGAAAATCGGACAAGAAATATTCACATGTCTTCCTTAAAATGGAGATGTTGCATGTGTGAGGAATTTGCGATTTGGCTATTGATTCTTATGTAAAAGTTCGCGAGAAACATAATGATCCCACTGGTTTTCTCTGAAATCAACTCCCAAGCTCAAAAAAAGCTCTCAACTTGAGGCCAAAATGAAGGGGATATAAGACGCTATCCTGAGAGTCCACCGCTACATCAAAACAAACTCTCCATGCAAAGATAGGGAACAAAAGGGTTGCCGTGTTTTCAGTTTAAGTGACCCAAAATAAAGTGGCAACCCTGTCATTGTATTTGCTCCCTATCTTTGCATGGAGAGTTTGTCTTGATGTAAAGGTGGACTGTCAGGATAGCGTGGGGATATCCCCTCCATTTTGGCCTCAACTTGAGAGCTTTTTTTGAGCTTGGGAGTTGATTTCAGAGAAAACCGGTGGCACCATCGTGTTTCTCGCGAACATAAGAATCAACGATCAAATCGCAAATTCCTCACACATGCAACATCTCCATTGAGAAAAAAGTTGTAAATTTTTGTTGCTGAAATTTTCAGACTCTTTAGATCAAATTATGAACTTAGTTCTCTGAAAAATCGGAGAAGAAATATTCACAAATATCCGGAAAATTCGTAATTTGTCGAAGGAAATTTTGCAACGCCTGATGGCTCATACAGCGTTCTTGCTCATCACGGCAGCGCTGAGCATTATTAGCGATGAAATTTTTCAACGCAAGGAAGGAAGAGTTACTTAATGCTCCTTCGTCGCCTCAAGTAACAAATGATTTAAAAAAATAACAAGTTGGTTTTTGCAATCGCTAGCGATAGCAATATTCGTCATGGGAACTTTTGCTTCTGGGATATGAAAATGTTAAGGTACAGTTCGTTTGTAGTATCTTCAGAATTGAAGGGGTTATGTAATTTTGTGTCGACATCTCTTTTTTAACAGTTTTAATTTTTTTTCTTTGCATACAAGAAAGCTGTTATTTACCAATTATTTATTTTCGTTGGATTATGTATGGTTTTCGGAAGTTAACGCATTTTACTTTCAGTTTCGTTTTTTCGGCGTAAAGTATGATATTTTTACTCTACGCATATGCCCGAATACGCATCATAAGTGACCTATGTGCTTCCTAAGTTGCCATTTTTTTCATTCAAATAGATGTAACCGAAATGTTAGATGTGTACTACCTATACTACTTTCATGTCATTGCTTTATTTATTTATTTACTTTTTGCGTAGGTATAACTTGTTATTTTTTGCTGAATTTTGGAGAAAATATTGCTTTAAGAACGTGGAATGTAAATTAATTTTATTGAAAAAAGAAAATACCATCATGAATTTGGGCGAACAGAGAAAATATACATTAATATTTGGGTTAACATCTCCCTGATTATATAAAGGATGAATATATTAGTCTTTCTGTATCAAAAAACTTAGCTTTTGTCTTCAGAGATACAATGATTCTAGTCCCAGTCAATTTGTTTTATTGAAAAAACAAAAAAACAAAAAATAAATAAAAAAAAAACAACTGAAATGTTAGACATACTATTTTCATGTCTTTCTATTTGTATCAATAGGTACTTTTTGCTTAACTTACGAACGTTGAATGCAAATTAACTTTATTTAAAAAAGAAAATAACGTCATTAATTTGGGGGAACATGTGGCTGATTATATGAAGGATGTATATTCCAGTATTTTTGTTTAACATATTAACTCACGAGAAAATGTTTGTGCATTTATCATCTAGTATTAATTATTTGTTGATGATTAGTCTAAAACATTCAATACAACCATTAAAAAGTAACACCCATCGTCGGGTATCGAACTCCCTATCGCCTATTGCCCGCACCTAATAAAAAATATGAGGCGGTTTAGTCAACTAGGCTATAACGAGTAGGATGGGTGAGTAAAAATAGCATACAAAAGACTCGGGCAATGGGCGGGACTTATCACAAGAGACCTTGACACAAGAAATGAGCTAAGCGCATTGCTGTAGGAGCCATGGTTCGCACTGTTTTCATGTCTCTCAGGGTTCATCTCATTTGTCATCATGCATGCATTTGCCATCGCGGCAGTAAGCTGTGGCGATATTTGTTTATCCATGAATTAAATCAATCAATCGAGCTCTGATTTTGACTTCTTTGTCCGTAACGAGTCCTCCAGAACAATTTTCCACCTTGTACGATGGTTATTATTTCTTTACTTCTATTTTTCAAATTTGAGGTGGGATAATGGCGGCTTCTCAAGAGCACCGAGGTAGGCGATCTTTTGCACCAACGAACAGAAAACTGATGGCGAAAAATAACCAATCAGAACCTCCCAAAAAAAATAATTTGCCCAAAATCGGAACTTCGTGGTTCTGCGCAGATTTACCAGTCAGACACGACATCTCAAGGTGGAAAAAAACTCGCTGAAAGCGAATTTTAGAAATCAACACAACTTGACGTAGAGACATGATTGGCTAAAAAATACAACGGTTTTTGATACATCGGAAAATCAACCAAAAATCGAAGACTGGGCGAAACGCTCAAGGTCGCAGAGGCATAGGGAATCCCATAGCGATAGCAACGGAACGATTGTAAAATCATGGGGAACTCCGTTCCCATCACAAAAAAAAAAAAACATGAGTTATTATTAAATAAATGAAGAAAGGAATCGAAATTGGACAGGTCGTAAATTTGATCAAAGAAGACTGTTCCATGTTGACCAACAATCATCAACAAAGGCTCTAATTTGATCAAAAAGGATTTGACCTCTGTCAGTTAAATGCCGTGCGAGAATCTGAGCGTTGCCAGATTTAAAACTATAAAAAATGCATTTAATGGAACATTTACGAAACATTTTTCTTGAGATATTGAGCTACACTGAACTGAATCGGGATTGAGATTCGTTGAAAGTTTTGGCGAAAAATACTCACTGGTTTACAAAGTTTCAGAATTTTCTGCAAAACTACAAAAATGGTGAAGTTTTCTCTTTGTCCTGTAAAATCATCAGTACGTAAATTGTTTCTTTACGTCACCAATATGCTAAAATCTATCTTATACCTCAAGAACATTTGGTCGAATTGTCAAGTCATAATTTCCATTATGAATGATGAAATAATTTTATTAGGGTTTAATTGGACTCAATTTGAGAGGCGGTGACACTGTTGGCAAATTTTAACAGAGTTTCCCTCGAGTCCCCCATTTTTCGTCTTAAAATTTTGACTAACTGTAAAATTACAGAAACTGATTGCGGTGGACGCACGGGTCGTAAGACGGTATGTTGGAGTTTTTTAGCCAACGTGCGTTAAATTCAGCATAGAGCTGATATCTCACTACAGAGGAAAAAAGCTCACACGCCAGTACAATTATTTTCCCTCAAAAAAATATGCTGATTGGTGCAACAACCAGCTTGCCCAAGCCCAACGCCAGCAACCGGTTGCCCAAGTCTCGAGCTGGTTTTCACGACCTCTTCGAGCTTCCTAGGGGAAAATTCAGGAGGCTGCGCTCCATTGAGAATTGGCCCAACAAGGCCGAAATGCGTCTGCAGTCCCTGATAAAAATTTGCGATAGGAGCTATACCATAGGAGTTCTTATAGCCGACTGAAATAGGCGATAGAAAATCATATAGTTGGCTGTAGAAAGTGGAAAAAATCATACGGCCGGGCTACACGAAGCGATAAAAAATTAAACAGCCGGGCTATAGTTCCTATCGCCGGGCTTTACACTTTATCGCCTGGCTGTTGCTTTTTCGCCATCGACTATAAAAGGCTATAAGAAATTGTGTAGAAATTCGTGTACTTTGTAAATCCTTAAGTTTGTGCGGAATCACCTTAATATTTACAAAACGCACATTTTTTTCTTCATCAATTAAAATGAGAATAATCCATAGAGAGTGTGTAAACATTTCAAAGTCACGAGTTGAAAAACGCTGACTCCACGAGATTAAATATTAGAACCTAACACAAAGCGGAGCGGAGCGGCGGCGCACTGGCGCCTACAAACCTAACAGGGATACTTCACGCATTGCGCAATGCGTGAGGCGCCACCGCCCACCGCGCCCCGCCGCAGCGTACCACGGCGCTTGAAGCAACTATTTCACACCAGAGGTATTGCACAGTATCATACGAAATTGAAGGCGCTCCAACATATTAGGAATGGCACTCGTGGCAGGCATCCTTCAAAACTACGGAGCTTTCCTCGCAAAATAAATCAAGATACTACGGCCCAAAAAGAGAGCGGTAGTCCAAAAACTCACTAAGTCCTAGCATCCATAATTAGTAACGTTCAGCATACACTTTATCATCAGGATGTTGATTAATCACCATCGGCTATGAGAAATTGTGTTGCCAGCTATAGAAGCTATTGGAAATCTCACAGCCGCGGCTGTGAGATTTCCAATGTCTATGGTATTTTGGAACACAGATTCTACTGCCAATTTTTACCAGGGGTTGCCTTCCTGAATGGTTGTTAATAGTGTTGCACCAAATCTCCCAGTATCTCTTTGAGGGGTAATTGTGCTTGTATGTGGGCTTTTTCCCTCTGTAGTGAGATATCAGCTTTATGCTGAATAGACCAGTAGACAAGACACGAATTTCAGGATTCTGATACATGTTTCTGAACCAAAATTTCACGTAAAACACGAAGCGCACAACGATAATGACCGAAATCAACTCCTTACGCAGTTAAAGCAAATGTCTTAAAACTTTCAAAGGAATCCGCACAAAAGTCCCCTTGTAAAAATTAAATTGTTCAGTTAAATTCGGCAATAGCTAATGTGGCTTGGTTCCTTTCTGCTGTACTCCGAGACGGAAGAGGTTATTTTAACACTACATGGACCGCGTTAAACAGAAAGGAATCAAGCCACATCAGCTGTCGCCAAATTTGATTGGGCAATTTAATTTTTTACATGAAAACGGTTTTGCGGATTTTCGTGCAAATTTTAGTGAATTCTCTCTGTAGTGGGAATTAAATTCCTTGAAATTTTCGAAAGAATCCGCAAAAACATGCTCTCGTGAAAAATTAAAGTGCCCGGTTAAATTTGGCAATAGGTGATGTGGCTTGGTTCCTTTCTGTTAAACGCGATCCACATCAGTTTTCCTTCAGTTTTAAACATCCATCTCTATCCATTTGGCAATATTCGATTGCTCCTACGGCGTTTCTCCTCGGGATGGGAGTATCGGGAGAAGCGGATTATATTCAAAGCGGGTTCTCCTCTTCGTTGGCTCCATTACGTCGAATTCTGTTCCTCCCTTCTCGTGCGGTGCCGCGCTAATGAGCCGAGAAGACTGTAAGCAACAGGAAATCATTTGGTTATTGGATTCGATTTGAAACGAATTACCGCTGAGATGGCTCCGAGTGAATGGTGAACAACCAACAGGGGGTCAATGCACCTCCACAAAATGTTGCTTCTCTTTAGTGTAAAATAGAGTACCTTTACAAGGAGAGTATGGAAAATTCGATTTATGTAGCTCTTAGGGCCCAAAAGGGCGACAACGAGTAAATAAAATCACTAGATAAGTACCACTGCCAACCAATACGGCCGACAGCGCATTGTAAACCAGCGCCTTCAAGGATTAAGATTTTGGAACTGAGAAAATGTATGCGAAATCGAAGTTCTATACGTGCTTTCATGATTTTTGGCCAGTTATGAAACGACGGGTATACTAAAAATTATGAAAATTAGTACCACTGGATAGTTCGAGGTCATAGGTTCAGCCTTCCTGAGCCCCAAGAGCTACACGACCTGATTAAACCGAACCTCCAAATTTTCGAGTTGTCCGTACTCTCCTTGTAAAGGCACTCTACCGAAACCGATTTTAAATTTAATAAAATCATAAGAATAACGCCAGTGACGTGGCGTGCTTTGCGATTTATCGATCTTTCCGCCATTTAAACCTATGAATAAGAATTGATAAACAGGGTGTTGACAACGAACACATTAATAATCGATTCTTTTCCAAAGGTTCAAATGGAGAAATATCGATAATCGATCATTTCATTGCCTTACAGAGTGTGCAAAACTCCATGTTAGTAACGAGTCGAGGAGGGTGGACTTGGCGAGTTTGAATAATTGCGCTGAACGACTTGCGGTCGGCGCGGGACGCATATTAGCGCCTACAAGACCGCAGGAATACTTCACGCATTGCGCCAAACACAGTGCGGTCGGCGAGACGCAAGAACGACGCGACGACGAACACTTTCATAATCGATTCTTTACCACAACTTAACATAGGAAATATCAATAATCGATCATTCACGCCTCGCCCCTGAATAACGCATGACGTGCAGCATCCGAGGCGAGAAGCGCAACGGATAATTTAGCAATTTTTTTCAAGATGGCGCCAAATGAGCAACAGATAAATGTACATTGATAAAAATATTAGTGTTTTAGTGTTACATCTGGTTAATAGGAAGTGAAACACAAACCAACCCAAATTTTGTGTTAATTTTCTTATAGTTTGCGGTAATTTAGAGCAGAAAACGATGGAGAGACTGTGGAACCCCAGAATCAACCGAAGATTTGGGTTATTTTGTGTTTTACTACCCTTATTAACCGAACTTTTGTGTTGAATTTTTCCCCTGTGTGAGGAAACTTTGGCATCTGACTCAGCAACCCATAAACCATAAAGTAAGTCAAATAAATATCTGTGTACCTGAAATTCCAGCTAGCTTTACCAACCCGCACTATAGTTTCTTCCTCGATACAAAATTTTCTCTCTTTTTCCTCCGGACATACTCTTACAATGCGATGGTAGAACACATTTCTTACGTATATTTTGATCACGAATACTGGGAGGGCATTATCCAGGACACGATTGTCGCTATGATAAAAAGGGCTTTCTCGGTTTATTTCCGGATTTAAAAAAAAGAGAGAAACAGGTATACCAGATATAAAACGTCGAAACCAAACAACCCATGAGAGGGTAGGTAACAAATATAAAATCGATGAAAACAATATCCGCGTTACGGAGAAAATAAAATCGGGATGATAATGGCGTAGGCAATATAAGACGAGGGGAAAAAGATTTTCGAAGTGAGCCACTACACACCATCAATACGAAGTTGCCAAATACTTCGGTGAAAAAACTGGGTGCTCAGGAGTCTGCAGTTCCAAACGCTTTCGATAAAATCGGAACTGTAATATTAACCTGTTTCATTTCAAAATTTACAGATGAGGCAGAGACAGAAGTTCATACTTGCAAAATGCAACCCACCTGCGTCATACGAGTAAAACGGCAATCATTCCTTCATGATATCCGTCTACTATAATTCACGACTCGTCTCTTCTAAAATCCGTGTAACAGAAATGTTGTAAGTAGCAAAATGCAATAAAAGAGAAAAGAAACAAATTGAAATGAAAAGTTTTGAAGGATTTCATACGATACAGTAGAGTATTTGCAAATGTTGTCACAGGCCTGTACATTTCCTCACGTTCAAAACTTTTTTTGCACTATATCTAATTAGAAAAATTATTAAAAATAATTTAGAATCAGTTCTTCAAGCGCTCTCAGACGAAGAAAAAAAGAATTCGTGTAAATTTTCTATTGATATATTTATTCATCTTTCATGATTTTAAACGATCAGAGGAGAGAGATGTATTCGTTCAAACAAATGACACCGAATTCCACTTAATTTTTAATTTTATTTATTAATCTATTTACTAATTTATTCATGTTGGTTCTACTGAATTTCATTTTTTATTATTTACTTATTTATTTATTTTTTTCAACCAAGGGTTTTCACCCGTATTTGTGCAAACAGTTTTAAAATAATCGGTCGAATCGGTTAAAACTGAGGTTATTTTGAAATTAGTCATCTGTTGAAAATCGTGGTCGGCCCGTTGGCGGAATGAGAGTCTCTAAGCCCGGCCAGCGGACCGATAATTGAAATTGATCGACAAAGCTATAGACAAAGAAAACAAAAGAGATATGGGGGGATCCTATTGGTGGAAGCGGGTGGTTCCGATGGACAAAAGACGTAGGTAATGGACTAAATAACGGCAACCCACGAGAGACCCGATAGTTAGTCCATCATTTACCCCCTTAGTCTATAAGAACCACCCATTTCAACCAATAGGATCACTCTATACTCTTTATGTCCTCTTTGTCTATAGCTTTGTCTATAGATGTCCATAATCGCCCCACAGTTCGCGAACTGGCTGCCCAATCCGCGGATTGGCCAAAAAACGCGGCCATTCCGCGGACTGGCCATTTCCCTAACGGGGCGTAACACATATATGAAGATAGAACACTGGAAAAAAAACACATTGGATCTAGAGTCCAGACTCTTAAAAACATCGACAAGAAAAAATACTCTTGATTCAATCAGATTTAAGCTTAAATCAAGAACCAAGCCTCTTAATTTGAGCGGATTTCTTTTTGATTTAAGCTTAAGTCTGATTGAATCAAGAGTCCTTTTTCTTGTCAATGTTTTCAAGAGTCTGGACTCTAGATCCAATGTGTTTTTTTCCGGTGAACATTTGAAATTCAGAGAATAAATACAATTGATTCCATTTTTTTGCAGTTTTTTTCTGTTTTCTCTGAAATTTCCGTGAGATATGGCAACTGTGGTGGGAGGATGCGAGACGGGGACCAATCCCATCTCCATCAAGTGATCTCGTTTTTATGTCGCGACCCATTTTCTACGGCTCCTTTCCTGCGACCCGCGGAATCTCATAAACTATTGAATTGAATCAAAGTATGATACTTATTAGACTCACACCGAAGTGTATTCTTTCCGCGTTCGAGTGAATTCCCACGCCACTCGTTCGCGTCTGGAAATTCTCCACCGCGGCGGTTAGCTATCGAGTGGGAGATCATAGGCATCGGCGTAGCATCGTTATCAATGAAGATATTTTAAAATCATATGTGATTAAGTTAAGCCAGAGGGTTATTTGGACCGCGTTCAGCAGACAGGAACCAAGCCACATCAGCTATTACCAACTTTAAATGGGCTATTTAAATGTTTTGCAAGGGAACGTTTGTGCGGATTCTTTTGAAAACTTTAAGGAATTTGCTTCGTGCTTTGAAGAAAATTCAATGGAATTTGCGCATAAATCTGTACAAAATTTTCAAGTGAAAAATTGAGTTGCTCGATTAAATTTTGCAATAGCTGATGTGGCTTGGTTCCTTTCTGCTTAACGTGGTTCAAATGTGATTGGGAGATTGAATTTTTTACATGAATATTGTTGTGCAGATTTTGGTGCAAATTTAGTGAATTTTCTGTATGGCAGGAAGCAAATCCCTTAACATTTTCTGAAAATCCGCAGAGACGGTCTCTTGTATAGAATTAAATTGCACAATTAAATTCAGCAATAGCTGATGTGGCTTGGTTCCTTTCTGCAAAACGCGGTCCACTTGTAGAAGAGCATAACCGCCGTCACATTGATTTTGTTCGGCTGTGAAATGCAGTTGAAATATATATGTATCTTGAAAAATTTTGGGACTGGAAAATGATTTGGACTACATTTTGCAATACGGAACTACAATTTCTAGCTCAGTTTAGAAACAACATACGTACTATTAGTTTCCCTACGTACATAAGTATGTTTACGAATGAGCCAGAAATTTTAGTTCTTAATTACAAAATGAGGTCCACTTCTTCAATGTAAATTCAGCATGAAACGGGATATAACACGAGGTGCAAGTTCTTACAATATCGACGTGCTGGGCCGGTTTTCGCGGGTCCGGATCTATTCGACGACGGGGACCCATATTCTATGCTCAGGTGTACTATTATCCGTGGACCCGTTGTCAGATAGTGCTGAAAATCAACACTTCCCTTTTAAACCAATGTAAAATATACACGTTCAATCGCATGAACGGGCAACCTTGGTTCGTGTACTAATTGGCTGGTAGAAACTTTGTAAAGTCACTCCGATTCGGGCGAGGTCCTTCCCAAGAGTATGATTAATCTGTGTGAATAGTTGCATATGTTACCGCGAGATATTCAAATCATACTTCGGGATGCTATCGGTGTCATTGCGGAAATTATGACATTCCTTTTGAGACACTATTAAAAATCGAGGAGTGAAATTCGGTGCCGGGGTCTATGCAGCGCCCAAAATGTAATAGTGTATGTCTAGTATAAGGAGAATAGATTCTACTTCGCATTTATATCACTCCGGGTTTTTGGGCATTGTATGGACTCCATCACAAGTTTCACTCCAAGATTTTGAATAGTGTACAAAAGAACAATGTTGACTAAAATTTTGCAATATTTAGGGGCCGTAAACAACGATTTGACTATTTGCCTGAAACATGTGTTTCTTTCACAAAATCGAAGCTTCTGACTACAGAAAATTGGAACGGCACAAAGGCCGCAGCGGCACTCTGACGCGTTGCTGTAGGCAAGCGTACGAAAACCCGAAGCGCCTTCAATTTTTTGCAAGCAACCCGGGCTACCTCAGAACACGAATAGTCGCATGCAAGCGCCTTCCTCCAAATCTAGTCGCGTTGCGTTGGCTGAGACATTGCAGGCTTCTACACCACCATGAGAGGAAAAAGCCGTATAAACATTCGATATTGCCAAATTTCTTGCTATAAATATTAACTGGAGGGAGAACTTATTATTCCACGCCCTTTTAAGACACTTAGTTTAATTTTCGGATAAAGCTCTCCGAAAATTAGAGGGAATATTTTCCACAAGTTTCGAAGGAAAATTAGTGTTTCATCGGAGAAAATTTGAGAGCATTCGAATACTCATACGGTGTTCTTTCATAAGTTCGTATGAACATACAGGTGATTCAAAAGTCCCGCACCATTAGCATAAGGCGTCTAACTTTTTGAGAAGGATACTTGCAATCTTGTGAGCGCTCCTAAGTCAAAGAAAACGACTTCTGGGACCCTCCAAAATTTTAGGGGGACCTCTCTGATACAAAACAAGAATCCGAAGGTTTACATGGATGTTTTGGGACTTTTAGAGCGCCCTGTAGAATACATACAAGCTTAATTTGATGAAATTTATATATGCAGTTTACTTACAAAACTATATAGATTTCAAGGAAAAACGGGAGCTTCAAATGAGTTTGGATGCTTACCTGAAAACAAAAAAAGAACAAAATAAGAATTAAGAAATTATAATTTTTAGGCACATTGCACTTTTGCGCGTAGAAAATCGTGTACAGGAGGAAAAAGTTCAAAGCTCTGAAAAATAAGTGCTACTGTAAGAATCGAATCATTTCATTTTAAAATCGTTCGAAAATAACGGAACTCCGATCGAAGCGGCACGGTCATCATTAGTGCAGCATACACATATGATATTAAGGCGTACCTCGATTTCTACATGAGCCCCAGAAAGCATGAATTCGTACTAAAAACGGAGCTCACGTGGCAATTGAGATACGTCCTTGCGTTAGAAAAGGTGAGCTATGATCGACGTATTTATGCTAAAAGGATCTAGAGTCGTGAGGAGATGAGGTGTGCTTGTGCAAGCTGCATCAGAAACAATATAAAGTAGGCGTGATTCCTTATGGGAAAATGGAAAAAGGATTGTACATCAAATCAAAAAGAACTAAGTGCCAAAATATGCTAACTCTTGAGCCGTGGGCGTGTGACAAGAGCGTTGTGGACGGGGCTCATGAGTTAAAGACTCAGATCCGCGGATCGTCATTTTCCCTGAAAAAGAAAATTCGGTCATACGAACCGAACGTTTGGTGTTCCATATTATCCCAAATATTCGGTTTGTCAAACTGATCATTCGGTTTGTGTAACCGAGCGTTCGGCATATGCGACCAAACTTAGTTCGTCACTTCACTTTAACGCACAAGTTCGGTTAGAAAGTTCGGTTTGACAAACCGAAAATTCAGTTTGAAGAACCGAATTAGTTGGGATGACATGGTGCACCGAATTTACACACATTCGTATATTTTTTACAGTTTTCGTCGTCACCACTGACGTCACTGGCGCTTTATGATTCCCGTTCATTCATACAACCCTCAACTTACGAGCTCTCTCTTTCTTTTCCACCCGTCTCTGGTTCCTTTCAGCATAAATACGTCCAATTCTAGATACGTGTTTCGCACCTAAAAAGGCACGATGATAGATGTAAGCAACGGATCCGGAAACTTAGATACCGGAACTCATCTGCAACGACCGATTCTGTAAACTTGCATTGAGCACGGAGACGACCTAAATTTCTAGGAGAACATCCAGAGTGGGAGGAACGGTAACAGCCACCCGCCCCCGCCACTAAGATGGTAAAAAGTTGATGGCTGGGATCTCATGCAGTTTTGAATTGGGATTATTTTAGCAACACTTTTGATGGAACTTGTTGTCAAATGCTTTTCTCGAAAGATTTAGGGTATGGGTGGAAACACTTCATGAAAAATAAAATCTTGAAATTTCACGTGAAATATTTCATGGAATTTCAGAAATTTGGGTAAGAAATAGAAAAATACGGGTTCCTTTTCAAATCTTGCAAAATGTAAGAATTGTGACTTTCTTCTATTTTTGCATTTGAGTGCTGGAAGCATACTCTAGCCCCTGAAAATATGAATTATTTCACGACCTCGTGAAAAATATAGGGGTTAATAGTGAAGGGGTACTTTGTGCCCAACAATTTTTTAGATCTCCGACGACTAAAAATTTGAACGATCCTTGAAAGAGTCATTGAATAAAAATATGTTGCAGAGTTTTAAAACGTAAAGATATTAATTGCTCACAGAAAAATCTACAAGCATTACATAAAGTGGACAAAATAGGAGAAAAACGTAGAAATGATACGTAAAAAAAAAATAAAAAACTAGGTATTGCTTCCCGCCACGAAAAATGGCGCCGATTCCCATGGAGCAGTGCGGGCCTTTACCACTGGATACATTAGTAACATACCCGCTGCAAAACGACGGGAAAGAGCGTACACTACTAACTTGGTGAACGCTCAAAATTGTAAAACTCAAATTTGAGTATTTTGGGAACACCATCTAGGATTGGATTGGTTCAAAAAACGATTCAACTTGGAACTCAATTTATAGCTGTTGCTTTAAAAGGTTGACATTCTATGAGGATTCGGCAACTAGGCATAACACAAACGGATCAAGGAGATGCTTTCCTACCGACGGGAAGAGGATCGCTTTTGCGAATACCTATAACTTTTTATGAGCGCCAAACTAAGTGGAAAGATTTTGCCGGCGCTAGACAACACTCATTCTAAAATTCAACTCATTCTATTCACGAATTCATAAAAATTGGTTTGTCGATGAGAGAGGGCTCGGTTGGGCGGGAAATGCGGCGTGATCTCCATTGGCGGATCTAGCAATTTGGCAATACCGGATTTCCTTAATTTAAACCTATGGAAATGTATCGATTCTTGTCGGAGCACTTGGCTCCTCCAAGAATCGATTATTTAGCATAGGTTTACATGGAAGAAATTCGGTGTTGCCAAATTGCTGGATCTGCCTCTGATGATCTCGGTCCTATGTGCGCGTGAGATGCCTCGCACAAAAATTTGTCCAAAATAAACGTGGCATATTCCACAAAAAAGACGCTACCGCAAAAATGCAGATTGGAAATAGAAATCCTATCATCGGAGAAACGATGTTTCCTCGACAAAATTTTGCCAAAGGATAGGAAACGCCGAACAAAATTATGAGGAAAGGTCCAAACAATCGATTCATGTTTATGGTAACTTCTGTGCACTACAATACAGGATGACTCGTTAACTCAGTAGAGTCTGCAAGAAATAAAACAGACATTTATTTATCTTCTCGGAATTGACTTTCAAGCTGGTCTGTGGGCAGATCGCCGGGCGTAACTCAGCGTTTTTGTCTGGAGACTCGGTTAGTCTGTTTTTGTCTCGTTCCGTGGCGCCACGACCCACCAAATAATGTGTCGTAGACTGGAACGATTTTATCGTGTGGCGCCGCAAACTAATGTGGAGCGAAATGTAATCTATTCCTCAAGGACGAACCAAACTGCTTCACAAAGTAAAACCGAGAATCCTGTACAGAGCTCATCTATCATGCTAAGGAAAAACGCTATATGAACCATTAAGCGTTGTCAATTTTCCTTTGATAAGACACAAATTCCCTTGTGAACTTATGAATATTTTCCTTCCGATTTTTCAGATAATTTTGTTTGCAATTTCACCTGAAGTTCCTGAAAACTTTAAGGGAAAACACTCATAACTTTCCTCGAAAATAAACATTTATCGAAGGGAATTTGACAACTCTCGAATTTTTATACGGCGTTTTTCTTTAGTACGGCAACATAAGAGCCTTCAGATATTGCCATATTTCCTTCAATACCAAACGAATTCACTGAGAAAATTGAGAATATTTGTCTCCGAATTTTTCGGACTATTTTGTTCAAAATTTAATCGAAAATATCTGAAAATTTCAAGGCAAAATTTGCATAAACTTCGTCAAAAATACATCATATCCCGGGAAATTCGGCAACTTTCCAATGCTCATACGGCGTTCTTCCTCAGCGCGGCAGTGATGTGTGTTTCCGAACCCGTACTCGTACTGTTTTTTTCCAAACAGTGTGAAAGTTCATTTTGGAAGTCAACGCTCAGATTCGCGTGATGTTGACAGAGTGAGTTTAACAACTGGTTTTAGCAAATCCTAACTTAATTCGCAAAAATTCGCCTAGAGAAGTGTCTACTACGCATTCGTTAGTGATCATCGTGCGGGTTCAGTCGCAAGTTTTGACATGACCGTTTAATTTACACTCTTGTTAAATGGTCACTCGCGGCATACACGTAGCTGTTTTCTCGCGAGCATACGGCGGATCTCATTATGTCGGGTCAGTTTTCCGAATTACCCAAATACTCGGAACGAAAAGTGACCGAATCAATTATATTTCTTCTCTTGCAAATGAAAACAGCATAGCGAGTAAATATTGTTCCCCGCAAATGAGGATATTCGGTGGGCTAATTTGTTTTGGTGATCAATGTTGTGGCAGCGGAGCGCTGGAAAAAAGCACATAGGATCTAGAGTCCAGACTCTTGAAAACGTTGACAAGAAAAAATACTCTTGATTCAATCAGATTTTTGCTTAAATCAAAAGGAAATCCGCTCAAATTAAGAGGCTTGGTTCTTGATTTAAACAGAAATCCGATTGAATCAAGAGTTTTTTTTTCCAGTGAAAGAACCATTCTGATAAATTGACTTATTTAACTGATGGCCGTGAGGAGTTTGGCTGGAATATTTCTCGATTGAAATTGACCTGAGAGTCAATTCGTTGAATCATCATCAGAAGTAAAAAAACATCGGCACATTGAAGAAAAAAAATTAAATTACTGAATTTTTTAATCATCTTGAGATTTTGGCAATTCACGGATTGATTCCACATTTCCGCTGATTATTACCGAATTATTCGTTTTGTAAACCCTGAACAAATATGAAATAGTACAAATTTGGAATGTTGCATTCGAATAGTTAAATTGAATGGTTTTTCTATGTTTTTGCATACTTTCAGCTTTGATTCAGGTTTTGTAAATGAAATTTTTGAGGAATAAACAGCAGGAATGTGATGCAAGGCTGGATTTGTTTCTTCCAAAAAATCAAACTAAAACAGGCATTTCAGCAAAACGTGTTTGCTGCCTTGATTTTGGCTGACTTCCATTACATTTTTAACCGAGGGCTGACATGCGGCTGGGCAAAAAGTGACTAAATCTTCTCAAATATAATGTTCCACTATTGAGAAGGGCAGCTGACGGGCACAAAATCAAGTTTCACTTGATCTGTCTGATGACTTTCGATTTCCCTTCACTTTAATTTTTAAGAAAGTAGTCGACGTTCTTAGAAACTCACCATGAAAGGAAAACAATGAGCCACAGCTTGCTCGCTAGCCCAAACATCTTACTTAAACGCATTAAACGCTCTCTGGCGCTCTGCAACACCCAGCCGCCAAAGTCCCCTATCCTCCCAAAGCCCTTCAGGGAGTTGGCACTCCCTCATTTCCTCTAAAGGCCCCTTTACCCTTTCAATGGGCTTCTCCTTCGTCTCCTCCCAGGAGAAACCCAATCAAGCATCCTCTTCGGCAGCCTCTCTTCCGTCATCCTATTCACATGATCAGGCCCGCCACATCCCATCTCGGGACCTGGTACCAATTTTCTGGCCCGGGCCCCTAGCACGGGGGGGGGGGGGGG